>VMDO01005938.1:56933-106221 GCA_007922755.1 Pedetes capensis | reverse complement strand
CTTTTTTTTCAAAAATAATTTCTATATTTTCAAAGTAGAAATTGACCCTAACACTATCTTACCACCAAAAGAAAAATCTCTCAACTTTTAATTCTGTTTCAATCTTAATGCCTAATGTGTTATCTTTAGGTTAAACAGAACATAAGGTTAAAGTAGCACAGTCTCCAGAATCAAAGAGTTGATGATACAATTGTATAGTTAAAAACTATATTTACTCTAAATTGCAAAATGATAAGTATTGTATGTGATGTTTAAGTTGCAGCAATTGTTCTAGTAATAAATGTAATATGCAGCAGCATTTTTCATAGACTACTCAGTTCATCATTAGTGCCATTTTGCCTCTTTATAATAATGTGCACTTTCCTTTAGAAAGAGCTTGGTTATTTCTTTGGTTGGGCCTATTTGCTCCTTTTTTATGTGAGATTTTTCAATACTACGGAATGATGCAGAGCAAAAAAGGTCCATCCACTTCACTCGTGTTGCCTCCCGCATTACCTAAACCACAACAGAACAATGACAGACAACAGAGCCTTTCTCCTCTCTAACAATTCAGTCACCATGACAACCAGCAGAAGAAAGTTGGGCCAGAAAAAGCATTGAGCTTGAGGGACTAGACTAATCAAAAAATGGAATAACATGGCAACAATTACACTGATGAGTGAGAGGGAAGCTACAGATGCATTCAGACATCTATGGCACCACAGACTCAACACATTCAGCATTTTGTGTTTAGTGTCTTGTGTTTTTGAGAGCAGGTAAATAGACAAGATCGAATTGTGTAACAGAATGTCAGTGCTCTAGTTAAATAGAAAATTCCTTTCCTTTGGCAGTGCTACTTCAAGCACATTGAAGAGGGTTTAGGGGAGATGAGGTTTTGAAGGGAAATGTGTAATAGATACAATATGAGTGCCACAAGGCAATGTTATTTAGTTTTTAAAAAGTAAACTTGGATATGTACTCCTCCCCCTTTTATCACATATATAGGCACAAATAAAGGGAGAATGCTTCTGAGTTAGTGGCCAACACCATCTTAAATTCAGCTTCATGTCAGGAATATACACAGTTCACTTCTGTTAGCATGTTCCGGGGGTATATTGATTTCTGTAGACATAATCAAGCATCAAGATCTTAGCCATGCTAATTTTAACCTCTGAAGAAAATTAAGCTCAAAGGGTCATGATCTTCCTGTGATCAGATAATATGAGTATAGGAGTATCTGTGCATTATCCTTATCTCCTGCCTCGCAACTGCCTTGATTTACCTCCTTCAAAATTTTCTCTCTAATCCTGAAGAATTTGGTAAATGAATATTCATGCTTCTTTTAAGTGTCATTTGTATTGGTATTACTTCTTGATTGTAGACATAGGTAGTTGAGTTGTAAACAGGTATTGTTTTTGTTTTGTTTTGTTTTTTAGAGACAGAATCTTGCAATATAACCTATTCTCGAATTTGTGATCCTCCTGCCTCAACCTCCCAAGTGCTGGGATTACAGACGTGTGTTACCATGCCTAGCTAATAAATAGGTTTTATAATCATTGACATCTGCCTCAATTTCTCTGATTTAATTTCTCCCACTTCTTTATGTGTTGTGCTTTATTAATTGATGGATACTTCTAGTCAATCACATTATCTGGTTTAGAATAATATGCCTTTCAAAGACAAAGGTTTCTTTCCATCGCCCACATAGAAAAATTTAATTATGATTATTTTGTTAAATCATAAATGGCAACTGATAATCTCCCCTCAAAAACAGTAAAAAGATATGAAATACCATCATTCTCATAGACAAATTAGAAGTTAGGAGGAATGAGACTTAACCTCTTAAATTGCTTAGTTAAGATTATTTGTATGGGGGTGGGGAAGTTGTAAGCCTCTGATCTGCAGACTTTGAGCTAGTCTTACCCTCTCAGTTATTATCCCTTGTCATCTGTTCTGTAATTTAGTATATATTCTTATTCTAGATATTTTGACTTCCTGTGACTCAGTTTATAAAATGGAATGCTTTTGACTTTACATTATTGACAACAAGGTGGGGATGATGCAGAAGACAGGAGGCAACAAAATGAGTTTTCTCTGAGCCTATAAGTAAATGTTTATTGATGGTGAGACGTTTTTTATGTGAATGAATGAATTATTCTTTTTGATCTTGGTGTGAGGCCAAAAGCTTCTAGCTAGAACTCTCTCATTGGGAACATGATTCTAAATTGTTTTTCCAAGGTTAATTTTCCTTTTCTCAGGTGAGAGAAACAGCATGGTTAGAATAATGACAGCCACTTTTAAAATGTTTATTTATGAATATTTCATCTACTTCTCAAAACAAGTTTGCGGCAAGTCACATAAGAAATGGAGTTCTAATAAAACACGCTCATCAATAGACACTGAAAGGCAACAAAACCCATGACATGATAGTTGAAGAAAAATATGTATCAAGAAATCCTGGCAGGAAAAATATAATTTCTAGCTTTGAGTTTTCCAGCAGCTGAGCAGAAAGAACCTCAGTAGGTTGCAGAGCCCTCCTTGAGTAAGTACAAAAGTCATGTTGGTTCTTGAAGAGAAACAACCTCTTTCTGACCCTTAGTTCCTCCAGGTGGAACTTGCTGTGCAAAGTGGTGTGTGGGATGCAGTCAGTGTGAGACCACCAGACGCTGGCTTTCAGCAGAGCTGGGGACAAATCCCCCACGTGGCTTCCTAACTTTTGCTGATGCAGATTCTGAGCTAAGAGCAAAGAAGGTCTTCTCTTTGTTGTCAGAGGAAGGGTAGGGACAAGGGAAAGGGAAAAGAACATGCTCTCCTAGGTATAAAGAAGAAATCTCAGTCCTTGAAAGTGAGCTACAGTAGCTTATTTGGAAGTTGCCATTAAGAAAAGACTTGAATTTGGCCAAAGTAATTGTTTATCCCAAAGACCTTCTTGCTTTAAGGGCAAAGCAGCTGGTGATTGAATACTGGGAAGGGGTTCATGTGTTATAATGGGCCTCCTCCCTGAAGAACTCTGAGGAGATTTCATGCCAAATACACATGAAAAATGAGGGTTTTCTATGAGATTATTGTGAAAGGGTAAGAAAACAGCTAAATCAGCTTTGTAGGAGATAAACAGTGATATCTTGAGTAGACCTACATGTTACAAAAGCCAGATCTTTTATTTTAGACAACATAAGCATGATGTTTCAGTCTCTGGTATTTATTTTACTGCAAAGAAAATCTGCTTATCAGTTTAACACCTGTCTCTGAGTTGCCAGATAAAAGGCCACAGCAATTGGAAGAAATTTATCTTTAAAATATTTCTACTATGCTCAGCGACAGTGCCATTACCATGAAGGACTTCTCTAGTATGTATGTTTTTTCCTATGGATGAAGTAGGAATCAAAAAGGACTTTTTGCTTTGCCTCAGGAGAACAATACGGGCATGCAAACACCGAGCCTGGCATTGCCTTAAGCTCTGAAAATACTTTAGGGAACCTGTGGCATCGTGCACATGCATCAAGGCAAGAGTTTTTATATTCTAGGAAATTCAGCACAGTATGACAATTCATGCAATGCTCCCGTTTTAAACTGAGTTTGTTCCTTTCTAGTTCTTCCTCTTTTATTTCCCTTGAGTGGCTTCCACACATTTTAGAATATGTCTGAAGGGAAGGGATTTGCTGAGAGTTTAGACAAGGGGGAAAGTCTGTTGGCACAGTTCACTCTCCCCCACACGTGCCTTGTAGTATGATGCTGTCTGCTTATGGGTGCCTGTACTCTGCAGGCAACATGTAAGCATTTTCTTCAGTCATCATTGCCCACCCTCACTGCAGCCCTGTAAAAACAAGTATTCTGATCCTGCCTGAAATCGGGAAAGTAACCAGCAAAAAAGTTAAGGAGCCTGACACACAAAGGGGGTGGGGCAGGGAGACAATGGGCCTCCCAGGATGTGAAGCCATTTGTATAATTCCTAAACTCAGCTTCTTCCACACAGTGCTGCTTCTCCTAACTAGCACCCATCTTCTGATTTGTGAGTTCCCTATAGTTAAGAGCATGGATCTGGGGATCTGGGGGTCTTAAGGCTTACTTCACCACATTTTAGCTGGATAATCTTAGAAAAATTATTTAACCTCTCTAGCCTCAACAACTTTATCTGTATAGCAAGAATTCTAATACCAACCTCCTAATTATTCTGTGAGGCCTAAATGAGATTGCATGTATAAAGCCTTCAACATTCTGCCCTGCACATGGTAAGTGCTTGGTAAATGTAAAATATCATTATCATCTTCTTCATCATGACTTTCTCTCACACCAATGAAGCTCAGAAGCTATTTGCTTTCACCGGAATTAAAGTCTCCCTGCTTCCTTCCTGGGCTGATTTTGCCCTATGGCCTGTCAGAGTTTTTTCACTGACCTAAAGTTGCCTTTATCATAATTTTGCTGTTCATGCAAGGAAAAAAGATGGAGGACATGTGTGACTTTACATATTCAATGACAGGAATAATATTGTTGTTGCTATTGTTAGGTGCCATCATGTCGGCCTCACAGTGACCCTCAGAGGGTTTTCACTTTTTTTTCCTTTTTTTTTTCTGGTTCCAGCATTTTTTATTTTATATTTATTTTATTTTTTATTGGAAAGTTTTTATTGGAAATTTTTAATGTACAACTTAATGTGTTTCATTCTGACATGTATTTCATTGTGAAATTTCCATATATGTGTTTCATTGTACATTGCACAGATAACTTCCCCTTTACCTTCTTGTGTCCCTGCTCCCCCATCTCCTACACCCCACCAATGGTCTCCTTTCTACTTGCATGTCTTTTTGTGGGACTATTTATCTATACTCGTGCATCCCGATCATGATTGAAGTCCAAATTTTTTTCTATAGTGATCTATCTTTTTATATTGTCAGTAGTATTACATGGCCTGCAGCTGTAGCCCTGTGGCATCTGATCCCGTCAGATCTCGGAAGCTAAGCAGGGTCGGGCCTGGTTAGTACTTGGATGGGAGACCGCCAGGGAACACCAGATACTGCAGGCTTGGGAGAAGGACCTGGCAACCTGCTCCCAATAATCAATCTGCCATTGAAAACCCTATGAACAGCAGAGAAGCACTGACAATAGTGTTTCCCCTGTTGTACAAAGGGTCTCTATGAGTCGGACTCGACAGTACCTAACAACAACAACAGTATTACATATCTAGTCCATTTGCATTATTGCCATACTTTGGTATTGGTATTTTCTTTGTGTGTGTGTGTGGGGGGGGGTACTGGGGGTTGAACCCAGGGCCTTGTGCTTGCATGCTCTGCAAGTGCTGGAAAACTGAGCTGTACCCCCAGCCCATTTTTTTACTTTTTGAGACAGGGTCTCGCTAAATTATGCAGACTGCCTCTGGTCTCAAACTTGTGATCCTCCTGCCTCCAGTTCCGGAGCCTCTGGGATTACAGGCGTCTGCCACTGCGCCTGGCTGGTATTGTTGGTATTTTTATATTTATTTCCTGAACTATTAAAGCTGGACTGTTTACTTTGAGGTCGACCCCTCTCTCATTCCTCCATCCTCGTTGGCCCTCCTCCCCTTCCTGTCTTCTCCCATCATTGCTTCCTTTTGTTAGATCCCTCCTTCCTCCTTTCTGTTCCTTAAATTGTCCCTTCTCTGCTAAGTTTACATAAGCTTTTTATTTTGTTCCAATTTATGTATAGGATTTTTTCCTTCTTTTAAGTTTGATTCAGCTCCCACATATGAGTGAGGACATGTGGTATTTCTCTTTTTGGGCTTGTGTTTGTTCACTTAAGATAATTTTCTCCAGTTCCATCCATTTTGCTGCAAATGGCATTATTTCAATTCTTTTTTTATTGTTCAGTAGTATTCCATTGTGTGTATGTACCATAATTTTTTTGTCCATTCTTCTGTTGATGGGCACTTTGGTTGATTCCATATCCTTGCTCTTGTGAAAAGTGCTGCATTGAACATGGAGATGCAAGTGTCTCTGTGGTTTGATGACACATCTCCCTTTGGGTAAATTCCCAAAATTCCCAATAGTGTTATAGCTGGGTCATACGGTAGATCAATTTTTAGTTTTTTAAGATACCTCCATATTGATTTGCATAGTGGTTGGACCAATTTACAACTCCATCAGAAGTGTAAGAGGGTTCCCTTTCTCCACAGCCTCACCAGCATTTGTTGTTATTTATTTCATAGATCCTGGCCATTCTTACTGGAGTAAGGTAGAATCTCAGAGTTGTTTTGATTTGCATTTCCCTAATGGCTCAATATCCCTATATTGAGCATTCTTTTCATGTGTTTCATGACATTACAAGCTTCCTCATTTGAGAACTGTCTGTTCAGTTAATGTACAACCTAATGTGTATCATTCTGACTTGTATTTCATTGTGATATTTCCATATATCCATTTCATTGTACATTGTTCACGTAACTTCCACCCTTATCTTCTCATGACCCTCCGCCCCCATACCCACCCCCCCACCAATGATCTCCTTTCTACTTGTATGTCTTTTTGTGGGAATATTTATCTATATTCATGCATCCTGATTTTGATTTAAGTCCAAACTTTTTTCTATAGTGATCTATCTTTTTACATTCTCAGCAGTATTACATGAGTGATCTAGTCCATATGCATTATTGCCATCCTTTGGTATTATTGGTATAATTATTAATATTTCCTGTAATAGTAAAGTTGAGCTATTTACATTGAATTTGACATCTGCCCCCTTCCTCCCTTCTCATTGGCCCTCCTCCCCCTCCTACCTTCTCCCATCATCACTTCCTTTTGCTAGATGCCCCCCCCCCAGAGGGTTTTCAGTGGTTGACTGATCCAGGATTGCCTTGGGAGTGGATTGCCACATCCTTCTCCCACTTTTGCAGTGCTGGGAATTGAACTTGGGACATCAGAGACTACAGAGCAGCGCTCTAGCAATTGAGCTAAATCCCAGCCCAGGAATAACATTTTGTTGTTATTGTTGTTAGGTGCCAAAGAGATGGTGTGTGACTCATAGCGGCCTCATATACAATAGGCAAAACTCTATTGTTAGTGCTTCTCTGCTATTCATAGGATTTTCAATGGCTGATTATTTTTTTGGGAGTGGGTTGCCAGGTCCTTCTCCTAATCCTACAGCTCCTGGTGTTCCCAGGTCTCCCAGGCCTGACTCAGCTTAGCTTTTGAGATCTGACAAGATTGGACGCCACAGTGGTGTGGCTGCAGGCAGGAATAACATTAGCATACAGAAAATGTCACCATTTTTTAACCATTTTAAGAATACCATTTTTTAAAAAGAATACTGTTTAATGATATTAATCATATTCATGATGCTGTACAACTCTTGCCACTATTTTCTAAATTAAAAAAAAATTTTTATTAGCATGCAATATAATGGGTTTCCTAATGGCACTTTATGGAATAATAGTGCATACTTTGCCCTTATTCCCCTATTTTCTGTAAGAAATAAATGCTATTAGGTGCCATCAAGTCAGATCTGACTCATAGCAACCCTATGTACAACAGAGCCAAACACTACCCAACACTGTGCCGTGTACATGATCTTTTTATGTTTGAGCCTATTGCTGTAGCCACTATGTTTCTTCTCATTTTGAGTCATGCCACATCAGCAAAAGGAGGTCTCATCTGCTTTAGTTTATTCTCATCATTAAGGTCAATTCTACTTTGAGGAGACAACTCTTCCCTAATTATTGTTTGAATGCCTTCCAGCCTGGGGTGCTCATTTTCCAGCACTATATTTGACAGTGCTTCTCTGCTATTCATGGGGTTTTCAATGGCTAGTTGTTTCAGGAGTGGGCTGCTGAGTTCTTTTCTCTAGTTTCTTAGTCTAGAAGCTCAGCTGAAACCTGTCCACTTTGGGTGGCCCTGCTGGTATGTGAGATACTGGTGAGATAGCTTTCAGCATCACAGCAACATTCAAGCCTCTACAGCATGACAAGCTGACAGACACATGAGTTGTTGTTGTTAGGTGTCATCAAGTTGGAGCTGACCCATAGTGACCCTATGTACAACAGAATGAAATGCTATCTGACACTGTGCCATGCCTTGCATTATGTCAGTGCTTCTCTGCTATGCATATGGTTTTCAGTGGCTGATTGTTTCAGCAGTGGAGTGCTAGATCCTTTTCACATTTTTGTGGTGCTAGTAATCAAACCCGGGGCCTCAGAGTGTGTACAGCAACATTCTACCAACTGAACTAAACCCCAGCCCTAGACATGTAGGAGAAGTAACAAATAGACGTGATAAAATTTGAGCATAGTTGTGTTTCCAATCCTTTCTCCTAAAGCTGCTGCCCTGAGGCTTTGCCTGCATCTGCTATAACAGAAAACAGTATAGATGTGTGAGTTGAGAAGACTAGACCCAAAAAGGAGACTCTGAATTTCGTATTTGAGTTATAGCATCTCTGAGTCCTGACACTCACATAAGAGCAAATTACTGCTTCCTGCCATATGTCTGCCTCTCTTGTTAAACAAGAACACATCAAGGAAATGACATGGTCTTTGTCACTGTAGTATCTGTCCAGTGTCCAGCATGTAGGAAGTACTCATTAAATATTGTGCAGTGAGTGAATTAATGTAAAGTGAGCCCAAAAGTTCCATTTATTTGTTGTTTCAAAATCTCCATTATGTTTCAAAAGGACTAGAAAAACATACCAAAATATAGAACAGTGGTTATTTCTGGGTGCTGGGATTTGGTGATTATATTTTCTTTGTACCTTTAGAGTTTTGTGGATTAATAACATAACAATTGATTTTATCAAGAAGAGAGCTTTGGCTTTAGGCCAATGCCAGGCAATGCAAGGCATTGGCATTTCTAGACCGAGGAGAGAGATGATGTGTCCTGCAGCCTTAGAAAATCAATGTGATGGGAATGTGTGGCATCATCCTTGCCTTATTTGCTTTAGTCATGGGACAGAGTACGGTTAATATACCCTTGTAGTTCAAACTGTATTACTCTTTCATGGATCTCTCAGTACTTTGGATCATTTACTCAGCCATCCAATTAAGGAGGGTGGGATGCACAATCCCAATGGACAAAGAATCAAAGACCTTATGCTTTTGACCCAAGTTTAAGGTTCTATACTGTGTTCTGCTATAATCTAACCTCCTATCCACTGGCCCAGAGTGAGCTTTCCAATCACATGCTAAATGCTTACTGATAGAATCAGCATGAGCCAAGATGCCTAATCATGTTTAGTTTATAAGCAATGTCATTCTTACTGGTTTAAGAAAGTTTCATTCTTTCTCCTTTTCCAACTAAACAGATTGTTTTCAATAATGATCTGTATACTGCTATGTCTTTGAAATTTTTATAGTCTCGGAGCTACGTTGCTTTCAAAGGGTCTATGGTATTGCACGAAGGTTATGAGTCACTGAAGAACAAGTTCAGGGCAATCTTTCTCCCTGCAATCCCACAACTTTTATTTTGAAAACTGGGTAATAAATCACAGTGCTGTCATTTGGGTCTGTAGAGGAAGACAATGATGCCTCCTGGTGCAAGTTCATTGGCAGGCTAGTTTGTTATTTCACAGGTTTTTTTGGACATCACAGGCACCCTCATTCCTCCCCAGGCCACCAAAAGGCTCTTTCTCTGGCCAGAACGAATTCTTACCAACCTGGAATAGGAGGAAGAGAATGGGTTGCACAGCTTGAGGAATTTATAAACTGAGTTAGTCTTGACTGATTTTATATCTCTTTAAAAAATTAGTGATAGTATGAATTAGATTCTCCCAAACATATCACTTATTATTTGGTCATTTGAGGAGATAAATTAATCAAACAAATTAATCTCCATTGATCAATTAGTCAACTAATGTGTCATCTTTCCCAGGCACATGCTTTTACTTAGTTTGTGCTTATTTCTAAGAGGCTTTCAAGGACTGTTGCTAATAGAGGGCATCCAAGCCTTTGAAAATAACTTTGGTCAGAGGCACTTTGTGGGGGTTATCAAATCCCACCCTAGAATGGACAGCTCATCTTTTTTTGGCAGGTTTTTCAGAAAGTCTAGAGTCAAGCCCCACATTATTTTAGACAAATTTTTTAATACATTCTAGAAAATCTAGGTTATTTCTCTGTCTTAATATGAAAATAATTGAGGTTGCTTACCTCGTGGGCTGCTAGGAGGTTTTGATGGGTTGAATGGTGGTCCAAAAGATATGTCCATCCAGAACTGCAGAATGCTACCTAATTTGGAATAAGTGTAAAAGGTTTAATATAGGTAGAGATCTAAGAGGAGCTCATCTTGAATTATCCAGGTGGATCCTAAATTCAATGACAGTATCCTTGTAAGAGACATAAAAGAAGGTGTAGGGACACAGAAGGGAATACCATGAGACAGAGATTGGGGCTGTGCTACCACAAGCTGAGGAATAACTAGAGCCATTAGAAGCTAAATGAGGAAAGTTTTCACTTAGAACCTTCAGAGGGAACATGGCCCTACTCATACCTTATTTTTGGAATTCTCGCCTCTAGAACTGTGAGAGAACACATTTTTTGTTCTTTAAGCCATGCAGTTTGTGGTAATTTGTTACAGAAGCCCTAGGAAACAAATACAAGTATGTTCTTTGAGGTGCATAGCTCTAAAGAATGGCAGAGTGGGTTTTGGGGGGAGGAGAGTTCTAACATTGTTTTTTTGAGGGGTCTGCATTTGATTGCTTCTGTGAAGTTATATTATCTGCTAACACCGAATTAGGCACCAGAAATGTTTAGACTCACACCCAAAAGACATAAGGTCTGCTACAGAGCTGGCAGGTTTTGGTCATTTTCTGGTTATGAATGCAATAAGTTCATTATGTAATTTTTAAATAAATAAACAAATTTTCTCCAATGCCCTTTCCACTGGAAGTATACCTCTTGAAGAACCTGAGTCAAAGAACACTAAGGCATGAACAATAATTAACTTCTGATTGCAATGTGGGGCCAAAATGTCCTGATTTGTTATCAGTTCTCCAAATCTCTGAGAGATTAAGCATTTGATTAAACATATTTCAGCAACAGAAACTACTGAAATGGCTTTTGAACTATTTTAGTCATGTAGCTTTATATTTGCCTTCTACCTAATGAAACAATATCCTGAACTCTGCTCATTTGTTTATGTGCTTGAAGGAATTAGGTCTCATATCTATTTATTCTGCTCTTTCTTGAATATCAGGGAAATGATTCAATTCAAGAAACATTTGGTCAGTGCCTACTATGTGTTCTGCCCACCATTAGAGTTGGGTGGGCTAAAGCAAAAGTATAAGGAAAGATTCCAATTGCTCGTAGGCTAGTCAAGGAAGGAGAATGCCCAAGTTATGCTTGTTGCAAAGATACCTGTACCCTATGAGAGAGACACCTGGACATATAGCCAGGGAAGTGTCACTATGCACTGCTAATTTCCTCTTTCCTCTGGAAGCAACATTTCTGACCCCCCCCCAAGCCTCTATCTCCTCTATCAGCCATTAAATGGAAGAGTCCCACAAGGTCAAACCTCTTTTCTTTCCCTTTCTCTCTCTCTCCATGACATCAGGTCCCATCAGATCTCTAAAGCTAAGCAGGGTCAGGCCTGATTAGTACTTCGATGGGAGACTACCTGGGAACATCAGGTGCTATAGCCTTGGGAGACAGACCCGGCAACCCAGTCCCCCCAAACAATCAGCCATTGGAAACCCTATAAATAGCAGAGAAGTACTGACAATAGTGTTTTGCCTGTTGTACGTAGGGTTCTATGAGTCAGACACCAACTCAATGGCACCTAACAGCACCACCAGCAGCAGAGACCTATGCCCAACACTGTTGAACTGTTTTTCATGAAATACCATTAGTATCATGGTTTTTCTCCACATTGAAGAACAGTATGAGAAGGGATCATATAGATTTTCTAGTATTCCAAGGAGGAAAAGTGATGGGTGATCTTTTATAATTGACTTCATCTAATTCTAGTATTGCTCCTTGGCCTTTCTGAGCCAAGTAGGTACTAAGTAAGTTTATATGTGTTGAAAGTTGTTCTGAATAAGTAGTCATCTGCCATTTGGTTAGTGTTTTCTAACTCTCGAAATAGACTGTAAGCCCTTTTAGAGCAAAGATTGTGTTTTGTAGTTGTTGTTAAGCACTCTTTGGACCTCATTTCTTCACTCATTCTTTGTATTTGCATCAAACAGTGTGTGCTAGGCAATATTGTCAGTTCAACTGCTTTTATAAACCCTGCATTGCACAAGCCAGAGCCTTGGACTTGGATTTGGGTAGTTTTTTCATATACTTGCTGGCGAGGTCTGAAATACAGGGACAGTAAAGCGATGGGCAGAGCCTTACTGGGAAATCAGGGTACTTTGTGGTGGGGGTGCTGGGTTGGAGAGTGAGGTTACGCAGGGCTTTTTGAAGAGGAGAAATTGAAATTGAACTCTGTGTAACATTTCCTACCAGGGATCCTTTTGGAAAATGTTCCATGAAAGAGTTTATGTGTAAGTTTTGACCAAAGTAACAGAAGACTTAATGTATTTTCAATACACAGAGACTACATGAGTAATTGAAATCAAAGAGAGTAGCTCTCTGAATTCATCTGCCTTGGGAGTTTGATGACTCAATAGTGTCATTGTTCCTAAATCTCTCTCATCTGTAAAAAGTAGCTATTAGAATTGGTACATTAATGAACCCGTTAACCAATTTCAAAAATTAAAAGTAAGTTCCTTGAACAATTACAATGTTGTATTTAGAGACATCCACCTTATATATAACATTGTCTATTCAGAATAGTTACAATGGCAAACAATTCAGAGCTCAGTTAGAAATTGGTTACATTCATTAGACCTGGTATGCATGTTAAAGATGAGATGTAGAAAATAAATGCATAATAGAAGTCTACATTTTTGCTCTTAAACAGTAGTTCCTCCAACCATAAAGGCAAACCAATCCAGTATTATAGGACTAAATGATGCTAGACAATTTCAGCTTCTTTGTTTACCTGTCCTGTTCCCTGGATGGAATAGTCAGGTCAGCCTTTATCCTCAGAGTAGTAGGAGGGACCAGAGTTTCTGGGATTTGATGAGTTTTTTGTGCATAGAGGGGGCAAACACATAGGTCATTTCAGGATGTCTTAGGAATCAGAGCCAAGCAGTCCTCAGCCCTAAGGGCCTGAAAATCAACACCTAGAAGGTAAAGAGAAAACTAGGCAACCTCTCTTCAATGTTTTCTCCTTTTTCTTTCTGCTCCTTTCTCCACTGCCTACTTTACTTTCTTCACCTTTGTTTCACTAGTCCAAAACTATGTCTAACACAACACTCATGCCTCCTTCCTCATTCCATTTCAGCTAGAGGATCTTTCTCATCATTAATACTTCACTTTCCTTGCACCCATGGTATAAACCAATTGGAAGGCAGTTCTCCTTGGATTGTCCTGTCTTCCCATTCCAAGACAGAAGAAAGAAGATGAGAAGTATGTTGGTAACAGAGATAGAAGGGTCATCCCAGGGAGGAACGGGCTGAGCATGTAGACAGGCTCGTTTCTCCCTCGTAGGCCCCAAGCAATGGGGAAGGCAACTGTATAAAATCTCTCAAATGATCTGTACCATTTTTATAAAGAAAAATATACAGAGAGAGAAAGTAAAATAGTCTTAATGTCAGAGAACTTGTTTAGCATATGTGATGCTCTGGGGTTTCTCCCTAGCACTATAAAACATTAAAAACAAAGAAACAAACAAAAAACCCCATACTTTTTGGACTAGGTATATAGCTCAATGGTAGAGCACTTGCCTAGCATGCACAAGGCCCTAGGTTCAATTCCCAGCATGAAAAAGAAAAGCCAAAACAAAAACAAAAACCACCACCACCACCAACAACAAACATTAAAAAAGCTGGGTACAGTGGTACACACCTATAATCTCAGCAACTTGGAAGATGGAGGCAGGAAGATCTCAAGACTAAGGCCAGAGACAACATACACAACCTAGCATCACAAGGCCCTTGGTCCAACCCCCAGAACTAAAAAAAGACAAAAAAAAAAAAAAAAAAAAAAAAAAAAAAAAAAAAAAAAAAA
Source organism: Pedetes capensis (assembly GCA_007922755.1). Lineage (NCBI taxonomy): Eukaryota > Metazoa > Chordata > Mammalia > Rodentia > Pedetidae > Pedetes > Pedetes capensis. The sequence continues at coordinate 92,240 of VMDO01005938.1, read as the reverse complement.
AAAAAGTAATAGTGGTACAGTGGTTACCAAGGGCAGAATGAGGAGGAAATGGAGAGATGTAGGTTAAAAGATACAAAGCAGTAGATATGTAAGTGAACAAACCCAGAGATGTGGCTATAATAAATAATAATGTAAATGAAGATGTTTGCCAAATGAGTAGATTGCCAGGCACACAAATGTGCACACACACATACATAATAGGTAAATCTGAGAGAGGAAGGATATGTTAATTTGCTGTTCTGTGGTAATCATTTTTACTATTTATGTGTCTCATAACTTCATGCTGTACAATATTGTTGTTGTTGTTAGGTGCTATCGAGTCAGTATCCGACTCTTAGCAAGCTTTATAGGGTTTTCAATGGCTGTTTCGGGATTGCCTTGGGAGTGGATTGCCAGGCCCTTCTCCCAATACAATATAGACAACAAAATTTATTTTTTAAAGGACTCATGATGAATCATTTTTACAACCAAAATCTATAGTCAAGGCACACTACGGAGGGAGCATATATTATTTGGTAATCTTGCAAAGAATATATCATTAACCACTAAGTTAACCTTGCTCTTTCTTTCTTAACATAAATACCAGCGACAAATACAAAGCAAAATTAAATCTCCAAATGTAATGAATTTCAAGCATGATGTTTATGCATTTCATTAGTAAGAGAAGATGAATATAATAAATTAAGAAAGTTACATTGAAGTTTTATAAAAGTCATTGTTGAAAAATAATTTATAAGAATTAGGGACAAAGATTGCTTGCAGCTGTAGCACTGTGGTGACTGATCCCGTCAGATCTCGGAAGCTAAGCAGGGTCGGGCCTGGTTAGTGCTTGGATGGGAGACCACCTTGGAACACGAGGTGCTGTAGGCTTAGGAGAGGACCCAGCAACCCACTCCCGAAGGAAACAAACAAACAAACAAATAAAAATCTGCCATTGAAAACCCTATGAATAACAGAGAAGCACTAACTATACTGTTTCACCTATTGTACGTAGGGTTGCTATGAGTCGGATACTGACTGCACAACACCTAATAACAGCGGACAGAACCTCCTGGAGAAAAAAAGAATGTTCTTTATTTTCATAGAGATTTGGGTTATACAAGTTCAAAGCTCAGTATACTTATCTATACATCTCATTGTGTATAAATATTACATTAAAAGAAAATAAAACATAAAAAATAAACTCCAATTAATGATGTGCATATTCAAATATTTATAGAGAAGTGTACTGACACCTATAGTTTATTTTGAAACATTTCAACAGGATAAAATAGAGGAATTGGTAATAAATTGATATAAGGAAAGTATATTCCTTATATTCTCCAGGGATCTCCCCCAAATCCAACCGACCCTTGATATTAATCTGCATCTAAAACTGTTGAAAGGGTGTGGATTAAAATGGAGAATATGTGGTAAATGTATGTATAGTAAATTTTAGAAGGTGAATAAATGGGTATCCATTACAAAATCCCTCCAACTTTGCTTTATTTTCGAAATTTTTAGTAGTGAAACATTGGAAGAAAATCATTATTGAGTCACTGTATATTCTCCATTCTAATCCATATTCTTTAAGAATTTTAGAGGGCTACAAGATCAGATGTGGGTCAGAATAGCATGTGGATTGGATTCACATGAGGGTTCTCAAAAGAGTGATCCAATTTGCATTTGGTTCTAATCCATATCTGGTTTTGCAGCTCTCTAAAACTCTTGAAAGGGTGCCTATTAGAATGGAGACTGTGATAATTTTACATCATTCATCAGTCAAGTCCTGTCATTTTGGAATATCCCAGTTATTCTTCCTAGTGAACAAAACTGACACTATGCAACTCATGATAGTTTTTAATGTTGTATTTAAGAAATATCACTTGGCTTTGTAATTTCTATGTATAAAATAATTTCTTATAGAAATGAGGCTTGTTTTCCATTGAGTATATACATTGGTAGAGAATACTAGTTTTAAGCTGGAAAGAAATAACATTTAACTTTTTCCACAATATGACATACATTATTCCTATAACCACTGCCACATTAATCACATGTTAGTTTTATCTGTTTAAGACGTTTCTGTGATTATTCTCCTATATTAATTAAAAAACTTGAAAAGTGATGACATTTGAACTGGGCAAATGAACTGAACAAACACTTTCTAAATGAAGAAATACAAATCATCAATAAATGCATTAAAAAATGTTCAACATTTTTAGCTATCAGGGATATGCAAATAAAAATTACATCAAGATTCCATCTAACTCCAGTCAGAATAGCTACCATCAAGAAAACAAAAAACAGACTAGGCATGGTGGCTCACACCTGTAATCCAAGCAACTGGGGAGGAGGAGGCAGGAGGATTGTGAGTTCAAGGCCAGAAGTAGGCTGCATAACTTAATGAGACACTGACTCAAAAATAAAAAATAAAAAGTGGACTAGGGGTGTTGCCCAGTGGTAGAGCACTTGCAAATAATGTGCAAGGCCCTGTGTTCAACACCCAAGTATAGAAAAAAAATGAAATGTAAACAAAAAACCAACAAATGTTGGCAAGGATGGGTCATATGAAAACTTAATCCTGTCTGTAGGAATGTAAATTAGTCCAGCCACTATGGAAATAAGCATGGAGGTTCCTCAAAAAATCTAAAGTAAAACTATCATGACCCAGCTATATCCCTCCTCCCCACATGTCTCTCAGTTTGTCATGCTATGGGGCCTTGCATGTTTCTGTGATGCTGAAAGTTGTATCACTGATATTTCAGGTACCAGCAGGGGCACCCATGATGAACAAGTTTCAGCTGAGCTTCCAGACTGAGACAGACTAGGATGAAGGACCCAGCAGCCAACTCTTGAAACAACTAGCCATCCAACACCCTATGAGTAGCAGAGAAGCACAATTAGATACAGTGCCAAAAAATGAGCTCCTAAGGCTGGGAGGCATTCAAAAAATGACATGGGAAGATTTACCTCCTCATAGTAGAGTTGGCCTTAATGATGGGAATGAAGTAAAGCCCCTGGGACCTCCAGTTGCTTAAGTGGCCACAACTCAAAATGAAAAGAAGCCACTGTAAACATCCATTAATAATTGGAATGTAGAATGCACATAGTATGAATCTAGGAAAATTAGAAATCATCAAAAGTGAAATGGAGGGCATAAACATTGACATTCTAGGCATCAGTGATCTAAGATGGACTGGTGTTAGCCATTTTGAGTCAGATAATCATATGGTCTACTACATGGGGGATGACAGCATAAAGAGAAATGGCATTGTATTCTTCATAAAAAAAATCTCACAATCTGCGCTGAAGTACAATGCTGTCAGTGACAGAATAATATCCATACACCTATAAGGAAGGCTAGTTAATATGACTATTATTCAAATTTACACACCCATCACTAAGGCCACAAATGAAGAAAGGAAAGATTTTCACCAGCATCTGCAGTCTGAAATTGATTGAACATGTAATCAGGATGCTCTGATAATTACTGGTGATTGGAACACAAAAGTTGGAAAAAAAGAAGAAGGCTCAGTAATTGGAAAATGTAGCTTTGGTGATAGAATTACATGATAAAAATTTGTCAGGTCAACAACTTTTTCATTGCAAATATATTTTTTCACCAACATAAATGATGATTATACATATGGAATTCACCAGATGGAATATACATGAACCAAAGTGACTACATTTGTGGAAAGAGATGATTAAAAACCTCACAATCATAAGTCAGAACAAGACCAGGTGATGACTTCAGATCAGATCATCAACTGCTCATATATAGGTTCAAACTGAAACTGAAGAAAATTAGATCAAGTGTATGAGAGCCACAGTATGACCACGAGTATATTCCACCTGAGTTCAGAGACCATCTCAAGAACATATATCATGCATTAGACACTAATGATAGAAGACCAGACGAGTGTGGCATGACATCAAAGACATCATTCATGAGGAAAAGAAGATGTTATTAAAAAGACAAGGGAAAAAGAAAAGACCAAATTACATGTAAAAGAGACTGAACTTGAGTAGCTAAAGTAAAAGAAAGACATGACAAATTTGAAAAACTACACAGAAGATTTCAAAGGGCAATCAGGAAGACAAAATCAAATTTTATAATGACATGTAAAAAGATCTGGAGATAGAAAACCAAAAGGGAAGAACATGCTCTGTGTTGCTCAAGCTTAAATAATTGAAGAAAAATTTCAAGTTTTGAGCTGCAATAGTAAAGGATTCTACAAGAAAATATATTACATGACACAGGAAACATCCAAAGACGATGGAAGGAGTACACAGTCATTATGTCAAAAAGAGTTGGTGGATGATCAACCATTTCAAGAGGTTGCATATGATCAGGAACCAATGGTACTGAAGGAAGAAGTGGAAGCTGCCTTCATAACATTGGTGAAACACATGTCTCCAAGAGATTGATGGAATATCAATTCAGACGTTTCAACAAATAGATGCAGCACTGGAGGTGTTCATTTGTCTAGGCCAAGAGGTTTGGAAAACAGCTACCTGACTAAGAAGAGATCCATATTTGTGCCTATTCCCAAGAAGGAGGATACAACCAAGTGCAGAAACTATTGAACAATATCATTAATATCACACACAAGTAAGTTGCTAAAGATCATTCAAAAGTAACTGCAGCAGTATATTGACAGGGAACTGCCAGAAAATCAAGCTGGATTCAGAAGAGGGAACCAGGGACATCAAAGATGATGTCAAGTGGATTTTGGCCAAAGGCAGAGAATACCAGAAATCTGTCTAGATTTTATTCACTATGCAAAAACATTTTACTATGTGAATCACAAAAAAATTATGGATTACATTGTGAAGAACTGGAATACCAGAACACTTAATTGTACCCATGAGGAATTTGTACATGGACCAGGAGGCAGTTACTCAAACAGTAAAGGTGTCTGTTAGGGCTGTATCCTTTTACCATACCTCTGCAATCTCTAAAATGAGCAGATAATCCAAGAAAAGCTAGACTTTATGAAGAAGAACATGGCATCAGAATTAGAGGAAGACACATCCACAGCCTGTATTATGCATATGACACAACTTTGCATGCTGAAAATTGAAGAAGATTTGAAATATTTATTGGTGAAGATCAAAGAGTACAGTCTTCAATATGGATTGCACCTCAACATTAAGAAAACAAAAATCCTTGCAGCGGGGTCAGTAAGCAACTTCATGATAAATGGAGAAAAGACTGAGATTGTTAAAGATCTTGTTTACCTGTTTCTATAATCAACACCCACAAAGCAGCATTCAAGGAATCAAAAGATGCATTGCTTTGGGAAAAGCTGTTGCAAAAGTCCTCTTTTAAATGTTGAAAGTTAAAGATGTCACATTGAAAAGGAAGGTGCACCTGACTCATGCCATGATATTTTCAGTCGAATCATATGGTTATGAAAGCTGAACAGTGACTAGGGAGACAGGAGAAAAATTGATGCTTTTCAATTATGGTGCTGGGATGAATATTGAATATACCACAGTCTGCCAAAAGAACCAACAGATTTGTCTGAGGAGAAGTGCAACCAGAGTGCTCCTTGGAAGCAAGGATGACTAGACTGCAAATTATGTATTTTGGATGTGTTGTCAGGAGGGATCAATCGCTGGAGAAGGACATCATGTTTGAGATCAGCAGAAAAAAGGAAGGCCCGCAGATAAATGAATTGATATCAGTGGGTTCAAAATGGTGTTAAACACAAAATACATCATGTGCATGGCATAGCGTTGAGTAGTGTTTTTTTCTGTTGTACATAGGGTTGCAATGAGTCAGACCTGACTTGATGGTACATAACAACAACAACATACCCTTCCTGGGTATATACTCAAAAGAATTGAGGCCATCATACAATAGAGTTATCTGCACATTTATTGTGGCAATATTCATAATAATTAAGTCATGGAATTGGCTTACGTACTCATCAGTAGATGAACGGATTAAGAAAATATGACATATATACACAATGGAGTATTATTGAACTATGAAGAAGAACAAAATCAAAAGTTGTATGTGGTGGCACACACCTATAATCCCAACACTCGGGAGGCAGAGGTCTGAGAATTGCCACAAGTGTGAGACCAGCTTGGGAGACATAATTTCAGGCCAACTGGGGCTACACAGTGAGACACTGTCTCAAATCCCACCCCTGTGCCCCCCAAAAATACAAAATCATGTCATTTTCAGAAAAATGAGTGGGGCTAGAGATCGATATTTTAAGAGAAATAAGCCTGAATGAGAAATACAAATATTGCATGTTTTCATATTTTGTTGTTGCTAGAATGTAACCAAAAAGAAGGCATGAAAGTAGAAGAGGGACTATTAGGGAATAAGGAGATCAATAGGAACTGGGAGAGGCAGTAAGTATAGGCAATAAGGAGAGCACATACAATCAAAATATCTTATATGCATGACCAAAATATCATAATGAAACCCACTATTTTGTATAATTCATGCACACTAATAAATTTTTTTAAAAGTTAATATTATGGTTTGCATATGAAATGTTCCCCACAGGGAACAGCTCATGGCGCTATTTTGGAAGGTTGTGGAAACTCTAGAATGTGTGACCTAGTTAAAGAAAGTAGGACCTCGGTCCTTAGTCCCTAGTCACTCCCCCTTTTTTTGCAGTTCTGGGGGTTGAACTCAGGACCTCACACATTTTAGTCAAGTGCTCTGCCACTGAGCTGCAGCCCAACCCCCTTTTTAAAATTTTGAGACATGGTCTCAGTAAGTTTTGCAGGCTGTCTCTGCCCTTGAACTTGGTATCCTCCTGCCTTAGCTTCCAGAGTCACTGGGGTTATGGGTATGTGCTTGAGCACCTGGCTCCTAGCTCCTCCTTATAAGCTCTCTCTCCTTCCTGGCCTGACATGATGTGCACTGGCTGTTCAGCTATGCCTTTTCCACAATGATGGACTGAACCCCCTGAAACTGTGAGCCAAGATAAATCTTTCCTCCCTCAAATTGTCTGTGTCAAGTACACACACACACACACACACGATTATACCAAGAAGCTTAAGCACACTCCCAGTGGTCAAGGTGGGCTCAGAGAGGAGCAATGGGAACTATACTTATCACCTCTTTGTCTCCTGAAAAGTGCTGTTCTCTGAAGCAGTTTGGCTTCCTTGATGCCTATTTCTAAAACAGCAGTTCCTGAAATGTGGCTCTTTCCCATTGGACCCTGTACAAAAGCACTGAGGGGAGGCAAGCTGTGGCCCTGCTAGAAATGCCCCAGAATCCAGCAAGAAAGAGAAAGCATTCACTTGGTGGCCCTTGTATTCACCGAGATCCATCTGCTGCAAAAATGAGGGCAGGTGATGGTCCTCAGATAGTGAAAGATAAATGTGGAAAATGGGAAGCAGCCTGAAGCATGCATGCTAAATGGAACCCTGAAAAAGTGATGAGAGTGTATTGTGTAGGGAGGCTTGAAAGCAAAATGAGGTGTGGAATGAGTCATGGCCAACACCTTGAAAATATGAGATCATGTGGGTAGGAATAGGCAGAACTCATGTTCAGTGGGTAATAAGTTAGGTAGCAAAAGAATAGGAATAAATCAGGGGGCATCAGCCTTTTTGAATTCTCTCCTGCTATCTAAGATACTCCATTGTTATGAAACAACATGTTTCAGGGTCTAATTGTTTTGGCTTTTGGTGCTTACATTTATTCTGACTTTTGCTTTATCCAGGCTTATTCTTCTCCTTTAGTGAGAGCTTCCAATCTGACTCTACAGACATGGCAGTTTATTTAGTGCCTTTCATTTAAATGACATCTTATTACCTTCTATTTCCAGGCATATATGACAGCTACTTTAAAATACCACCACAGCCTCCCATTCACCACCATACCCTCTGATAACTTAATCTTTGTAAAAGGCATTCTTGTTCTCAGTTTTTTTTCCTTGCAAGATCAGCACTTAAAGCCATTGCATTTAAAACAATAGAATTTTAGTGGATACACTAAAAAATAATTTGCCCTACCCTGTTCATGCTGTCCTAGAGAATTCTCCTCTTTTTTGTCATTTCTTCTTTGTTTGAGGATATTTTTACTTGCACAGAGACTGATACTTGATAAATGCTCAGTACATATATCATAAAGAAATAAATCAAGAAATCATTACTTGGTAACACAAATCTTTCTAAAATGGTTTTAACCTTCACACTTTCTAGAAGCAGGGTGATAGATAACTTTCTAAAGTCCCTTTAGGGGCTGAGGACATAGCTCAAAGGTAGAGTAATGACTTCATAGGTACAAGGTCCTGGGCTCAATCCTCAGCACCACAAAATAAAAGTTAAAATTAAAAAAAAAAGTCCCTTTAGTTGGTAGGCCTTGAACATTTAAAGACATGCGTTCAGAGGATTTTCAAAAACATGACAGTGTACTCTGCTGTCAGCATCATAGGAAGCAATGCTGAGGAGAAGTAAGTTGAGGAAAGAGGTGGAGACTCAGAGAATAGCAGTGGGATCTACACCTAGGAGCCTAGGAGGGAAATGCTGAGGGAAGTAAGCTGAGCAGTACACTATGTGTGAATGTGTGTGTGTCCCACAGTACACAGAGCTCACATGTTCCTCGTAGTACCGTGATGTTTGACATAAATTCTTTTAGAATCAATGTTACACACCTAGCTCCAAAACATCCATGCGTTGTGATTCATACGTATAATTGCAATTCATGGACAATTTAAACTCATAGATTGTTTAGTACTGGAAGAAAGGTGATCTTGAATAGGACCTAAGTTATGGATAAGTCAGGCCCAGAGAACTAAAATAGGCTCCCAAATTCACATAGGAAGCTATGCTAATCAGCTTTCCATTACTGTGACAAAATACCTGGGGAAAACAACTTAGAAGAAGAAAGGTTTACTTTGGCTCATAATTTCAGAGGTTTTATTCTATGGTTGATTGGCTCCACTGGTTTTAGGTTGTGGCAAAGCAGAAGATCATGGCAGAGAGCATGTAATAGAACAAAGTACTCACTTCGTGGCACCCAGGAAGCAGAGAAAAAGAGAGCAAGAGTGAGAGACAGAGAGAGAGACAGAGAGAAAGGGGCTAGAGACAAGATATAGCCCCCAAAGGGACAGCTCTGAGCACCTATTGTCTTCAACTGAGTCTCATCTCCTAAGAGTCCATCACCTCCCAATAATCCATCAAAATTATGGACCTATCAATGGATTAATCCTTTGATGAGGCCAAAGTCCTTATGGTCCAAATTCCTTACAAAGCTTCATCTCTGAACACTGGTACATTGGAGACAAAGTCTTCAATGCACAAGTCTTTGGGGGACACTTCACATCCAAACCATAGCAGAAGCCAATGGCAAAGAAGAAACTCTGAGTTGCCTGCCTTCTCATCTAGCTGTCCTTTCAGAAGCCTACCCATTATGGTGGATTGTCACCTTGGTGAAAGGAGTCAGACTTGGAAAGATACCAAAGAAGCAAAAATATTATAGACTATTTTCTTTTCATAGAAGAAAGCGTATTGACTCAAGGATTGTAAAAAAAAAAAAAAAAAAAAAAAAGAGAGAGAGAGAGAGAGAGACAAATTTAAAAAATTAAAAAACAATTACCAGAAATATTCTTTTAACAAAAATTTTAAGTCAAAGACATTGGCCATTGAGTTGTACCTGGAAACTACACATACATTAACAGAGTTTGGTGGGGTTGTTTTTAGGTTAAAATTAATTTATTTGGTATGCATCCTGGTTAAGAGTTTCCTTTTAATATTGAAATACCTTTGGAAAAGGTCCTAGCTTAAGTCCATCTCAGCCACTAGCTCACACAAGGAACAAGAAAACGGATTTAATAAATACATGAGAATTCAGAATATAACTTGGAAAATAGGTTTTAAAAAATCCACCAGCCAAAAAAGCAATTAATTTCACAATTATGGGTTTCCAAAAATAACTTATTTTTTAAAACCTATGTCTACTTTTACATGTAATTACTTTTTAAAATAAGTTCTCCCATAGGTAAACAATATTGTTTCCATTTCTGTTGCTATAATAAAATATTATAGCTGACCAGTTGGTGGAGCAATTACATTTCTATAGCTCTTAATGGCTATTTTGCTTAGTTATTAATAACTTAATTAGAATCAAGAAAGAGACTGTTAATATTGTAAGAAATAACCAAAATGACCATAAACTTTACGCAGAAATGACACAGATGAAATCACTTTAACAACATCCAGCTCATCGAGGACAATCTGTAATTAAATTGAAGTGGTAATTCCACTTATGACAGCAGGAGAGCCCCATCTTAACTCACCTCAAAAAGACAGGCCCTGTCCTGGCAAAGCCATACTTTGGTAGGTATGAGTTAAAAACGGAAAATGTCAGCCCCAGGGCTCTAACTCCCAAATGCATGAAGTTAATGTCATTATAATTTTTAATGGCAAACCAGATACTGTTTTATAAGGTTATACAGTACAGGTTTCAATGTAATTATTAGTCTCTTTGACTTTAAGCAACCATCCTAGAGAGACAGCCTCTAAGAAAACAACTTGCTCAATCTAGATTTCCTCAAAAAGAATGGTTGGCTGAGTGTTTGACAATCCATCCTTAAGTCTCCCAAAATCCTTGTGGCTACTTAAAAGTACTTAAAAAGTGTAACCTTCATCTATGATGTTGAAATAAAAACTGTAGGAATCAGCATAGTTATGATTATATGGAAAAAAGTAAATCCTTTGAGTAGACAAAAGACCATCAAGAATTATAAAATGCTAGCAGTGGTCTCACTGGAATAGTAGGATTGATTTTTATTTTTCTTGTATTTTTATTCACAATCAGTATTTTCTAAAATAAATATTTATTACTTCAAAAAAAAACCTATTTTGAGTTGAAGATGACATTCAATGGTAGAGCACTTGTGTAGTATGTATGAGGCCCTGGGTTTGATACCTAGCACTGGAAACAGAAAGAAAAGAAAAAGTAGGAAATCAATGAACTTAGTCAAGATGAGTATAGATGCATATTAATATGTGTCAACCATACTATTTAGCTGGGTGCTTTGGCACACACCTGTAATCTCAGTGACTTGGGAGGCTGAGGCAAGAGGATCACAATGTTGAGGCCAGAGGTAGCCCGCACAGCTTTGTGTGATCCTGTCTCAAAATATAAAAGGGGGATTGCTGCAGGTGCAGCTCAGTGGTAGAGCACTTGCCTGGTGTGCATGAGGCTCTAGGTTCAAACCCTAAGTACTGTAATAATAATAACAATAATAATAATGATAATAATGTGTTATTATTATGCATTATACATATTATATATTATTAATACATAACATATATTATTAATATATAATATGTAATTATATATTATTATTATTATTATTACTCTGAATTATAAGGCCATAACAGATTCACTAATGCTTTATGTGAATTCATATATTGTTAGTTATAAAAATACAGTAATCATTTTATAGACATGGGCAAGGCAGATATGGGATGCGAGCAAAAGTGCCTTTCAATAATGGGGGCCCTGTAACAGCTCAGTTAGCTCCCCTAAGTTCTAGCTGTGGTTCCTTTCTTATTTTTTGTACTAAATAGGACTATCTTAATGCTGTCTAAATGTATCTGTATCACAGAGACCGATCAGTACAGAGGCTGGGCATCTGCCCTTAGATGGAATCAAGGACTAATCTGTGCATACTGGGAAAACTATGTTGTCTGGAAAGCTGAAAGTAGGCTGAAAGTAGAAAGTAGGTTGACCAACACAGATTAGAGAAGGGTGGGAAGTTTTATTTGCTATCATCTAAAGTCCTTTCAGACATATGTTTTTAAAGCCAGCTTAAAACAAATAAGTACCACTATGTGCCAAGCCCTTTTCTAGGCAATGAAGTTAAAGCAGTAGGCAAAATAGAGATTCTTGCTCTCTGGGTGCATGGAGTTTAGACTGAAGAGACTAAAAACTAAACATTGAAACAAAACTGTAGGCTGTGAGATGGTGACAAGAACAATAAAAACTAAGTAGAGAATAAGGATAAATAATATTTGGGAAAGGAAGGGGGAAATCATTTTCTGAAAGGCTGGCCACAGAAAGCCTCACTGATAAGGTTATATTAAATTCAGACCTGAAAGTCATGAGGATATCTTGAGCAAGAATTCCAAGCAGAGGAAGCGGCAAGTTCAAAAGCCATAAAACTGAAGGTGCCTGGTATATCCGGGAATCAGCAGGGAGGCAGATGTGGGTGAAGCAGAGTGTGGGGAGGAGGAAATTGGGAAATGAGGTTAGTGGCATAATGAGTACTAGATCATGTAGGCTTTGTAGACCATTCAAAGAATTTTGGCTTTTACTCTGAGAGGAATGGAAAGCCATTGAAAAGTTGGGGTCAGAAGAGTGACTTCATACGATTTTTAAAGCAACTCTCCAGCTGCTTTATTGAGAATAGATTTTGGAAGGAGAAAGCAAGGACAGAGTCAGGGAGACTAGTTAGGAAGCTACTGCAGTAGTTATGACAAGAGATAATGGTGGCGTAGACCAGGAAAGTGGCACAGGAAGTGGTGAGAAGTGACAGGATTCTGGTAAATCTTGAAGTAAAGCCAACATAATTTTGCTAACAGACTGAATACGGTACAAGGGAAATAAAGGAGTGAAGAATGACTTCCAATACTTTGTCTGGTTAATTGGAGAATAGAGTTGAGAGTCAGTCACTGAAGTGAGGATGACCATGGGAGGAACATGTATGGTCAGGCTGAGGGGAGGAGTGAGTTTACTTCTGTACATACTTGTGAAGTGTGAGCTGCTTAGGAGATATCCTGGTGGACATGTCAAGCAGGAAATTGGAAATACAAGTGTCAAATTGGGGGGCAGAAGCCTAGGAAATTGTCAGTGTCTTGATGGTATTTAGAACCATAAGACTGGATATTACTAGTAAAATGAGTATTGATACAGAAGCCCAAGGACTAAGATGCAAGTATTTAGAGATTGGACAGATGAACATAATCATCAAAAGAGACTGAGGGCACTAGGCTCATCTTGCCCTAGGTACAGAAAACTGAGAGAACACATTCCCCAGGGGCTTTTCCCTTTTGGCTTTCCTGGGAAGCCTATGTCTGTGTCTGGGATGCCTATCTCTCTTTGAGGGGCCACATGTATTTTAAAGTGTGGACTTAGTAAATTCTACAATTTAGTTTCACTTTCGCTGACTCATTCTGAAATTCTTTTCTGTGATGAAGCCAAGGACTGGGCTTAACCTGAGTGGAGGGTCCAACCAGGGGAGCTCCTCAGGCCAGGTGGCCAGGCTGAGCTGTACCTTCTTACTGTGCCACAGCCAGAGACAATTTCTCAGTGGGATAGTGCATGCTCAGCATGAGGGGAGGGACAGAGGAAGAGGGAGAGGGAGAGGGAGAAGGGGAGAGGTCGGTCGAGGGAAAGGGAGAGGGAGAGGGAGAGGGAAAAGAAGAGGGGGAGGAGGAGGAGGAGGAGGAGGAGGAGGAGGAGGAGGAAAAGGAGGAAGAAGAGGAGGAAGAGTAAAATACAATTATGAACAAAAACAGGAGAATGTGAGTAAGTGCAGAGAGAAAAACTGTGACATATTACTAGTAGGTCAGGTAAGATGAGAAGTGAATTTCAATGGAAGCCATTGGTAATCTTGGCAGCTCTGGTAGAGCACTAAACAAAAGCTTGACTGGACTGGGTTCAAGAAAAAATGAGTGACATCAGCAGGAATGGTAAAGGACCTTTGAAAAACTGCTCCTCTGTAGAAGCAATGAGAAAATTGGAAAATCTGGTCAAAATCACCTTTTTTGGAGCTTGGGAAATTAACCAAAGGCTTGCAGTAATTTGAAGAGAGGTTATTCACAAAAACTGGCTAAACCTAAGAAAAGGAGCTTTTTGGGGTTTTAACTTGCCCTATTCACTATCATGGGTGGGAGTGGGGCCAGAGTAATGGCTGGTAAAAGAATTTTCCAGAGCTTGAGAGTTTAGCATAGGAAAAAAAAAAGTTTATTAGAGCACTGCATGAGAGCAATGGGCAGAGCAACAAGGAGAGTTCATGGCCCTGTACTGGATATTGGGCTGTTGATATTTTTAAGGGGTTCCTGGGCTTCCTGCAGCTGGTCTGATCTTGGTTAGGAGTAACTCACTTTTGGAACAGCTTGTGGGTTTTGTCTAGATAACCTTGTTTGAAAAGTCTCTGTCTCAGTCACTTTGTCCTTGTAGCCTGCTCTCAGAGAATGCCTGTCTCTGTCGTATCACACTGCCCTTTATAGCACCCTTCTAAAGTGGCTTTCCCTCCACATTCACATCTTCCTCTCCCCAACTCCTCAATGGTAGTCTTGAAAACCAAGAGCCATACAATCATGGTAAGAGCTGGCTGCCTAACAGCCACTGGAGAGGGGAGGATGGGTTTGGAGCTTCCTTCCCAGAACAGAAAACTGATTATTTGACCTGTCTGGCAGTTCTGGGGAAATCCACACTCACGGGCCTTGTCTATATTTAACCAGACTCAAATCTTGCTCAGCATTAGCTATCTTTTCCCAGGGGAGTATTTGTGGGAATCATTAGTGATAATTGTTCAGTATTGCAGCTATTTGAGGTGGCAATAAAAGTTGGAACAAACAAGAAGCAGGCCAAAATCTCAAAAGGAAAAGCTGGAGACTGAGATGTCCACAGAGAGCTTTGAGGAGCTTTAATATAGTCCTAGGAGTCTGGAAGCCCATGTGTATGTTCAGCATGCACATGACCAGTAAACACCTGGAAAAGCCTTAAGTGCTCACCTCTGGATGACCTTCAGGCTCTACACAACCCGGAAATGAGAGTTAAGACGGCACTGTAAATTGCCTGCCTGAGCACTAAAGCAATGCCTTCACACAGACAAAAATCCCTCAGCAGAGGCTGAGTGATTTATTGGTTCCAGACATTTAAGGAATTCTGTCTAATCATTGTTGTTGTTGTTGTTAGGTGCTGTCGAGTCGGTATCCGACTCATAGCGACCCTCATAGGGTTTTCAATGGCTGACTGTTTCGGGATTGCCTTGAGAGTGGATTGCCAGGCCCTTCTCCCATTTTTGCGGTGCTGGGAATTGAACTCGGGACCTCAGAGACTGCAGCGCAGCGCTCTACCAACTGAGCCAAATCCCAGCCCACGTCTAATCATTAGCTGAATTAATTTAATTAAACAGAGATTTCAGTGACATACATGACAAACATTACAGACTTTACAAAATTAGTTCAGGAAAATCACTTTTTAAAAGAGGTTATGTAAATGAACCAAAAATGGCCTCTGTATGTTGGCCCATAGGTTATGTACCTCTCCCCTGTAGGTTGAGACCTATTAGCACAAAAGCCCACTGATACCAAACTCAAGTTTTCACACATCCAATTACTTTTAAAATAACCTCTCCAAAGGCAAAATTTTAATAACTTAGAACCTTCCCAAGTGCATATCCTGCCAAACCTCACCTGATAGCTCTTACCCATTGATAACAATGGTATATTGTGCTTTTAAGATCCCAAGCTGCTACAGCCCTTTGGAGTTCTTTGACCCAGAGACTGCTTGCTATGCTGACAAGTGACATCATGTAGATATAAACCATCCTTTTAAAAGTTTCCTTGAAAATATACTCCAACTAATAAAATAGGAATCAAAACTAGGAGAAACTGTGGCATAAAAGGACTAATGGTAAACATTTGGACCTTTTAAAAGAGCTAAGTCTAAATAATCAATGGAAATGTGATCCCTGAAATGATTAAGATATACAAAATTTTTTGAAAGAAAAATATTTCAAAAATAATTTTTAATACAATTCTGGGCCTAAAGCCACAAAATATTAATAGCTAAAGCATATATTACACTGTGTGTCCAATATCAAGTTCTAATTATAGGCTGCATAAAAGACTTGTGTGTAAAACAAAATAGGTGATCTATAAGAGGATGGATTCACATATAATTTCTTTTAAATCCTGACTAAAATATCATCAAATCAAAGTCAGCTCTATATTTAAAAACAGTTTAATCAGGTGTTTTGAGAATGTGAAAATGGTCTAACATTAGGAAACTAATAGATACTATTTGTCACATAAGTTAAAAGAGGAAAATAGAACTGTGTAAAAAGGAGCCTGACAAAGTTATTCATTCAGAAAAGGAAATTACTAGAAATCTTGGAATTAAATATTTTATACTTAACATGATAAAAAATATCTATCTCAAGCTAAATCACGAAAAAAGTTTGAGAAGTATTGTTATTAAAGATGGGAATAGGAATCAAAAAGAATGCCTAAAATTAACACTATTGGCTATTTTTGATGGTTTTAAATATGCCCATAAACCCTATGAAACTCACTTGGATGTAGATTCTCCAACCCAGTGAGACCTGAGATAACTTTCAGTCCCAGACAACATCTTGATTGCAACCTTACAGGTGACCTGGATGGGAACTATTTAACCAATTGACTCCTGAAATCCTGGCCCTCAGAAACTATGATATGATGTTTGTTCTAAGTTGCACCATTTTAAGGTAATTTTTTGCATAGCAATGGTTAACTAATCTGCCATTGTTCAGACAGTTCTAATCAATCAACATAAAATTGATTAGATGATTCATAAAATGAATTGTAACTATGGAAATAGAAAGGATAAAATAATATTTTTGAGTATTATATGAGAAATGAGTTAAATTTTTAAGAAGCCAAAATCTATAAGAAGATATGTGAATATTTCATTGATCTTAGAAATAGTAGAAACAAACATGAAACAAAAATACTAAAATATAAAAGTAATGGAAGAAATGATTATAAAGATTAAGCATGTACTTCATACTATTAGATGGGAAAATACCATCACATATTTAGCAGAATGCCTATCATTTAAAAAGACTTTAAATGTTTGCAAGCATATTCAACAATTAGAGCGTCCATACCTGGCTACTGGAAGTATAAAATGGTACAACCAGTTTGGACAACATGTTAGACCTAGTAATTCTACTCTGAAGTATTTACTAAACAGAAATAAAAACATTTACAACATGACTTGTATAAGAATATTCATAGCAGCTTTATTCAAAATAATCAAAAACTGGTGTCCATCAGTAGGAAAATGGATAAATTGGTGCATTTATAAAGTGGAATAGCAGGTACCATAATAGGATAAAAATATACACCCAAAATAGATAAATCTTAAAAACATTATGCTAGGAGAGAGAAGTCTTTCACAGGATCATCTGTTGTATGATCCCAGTAATATGAAGTTCAAGACTAGGGAATACTAATTATTAAAGAGGAACATAAGAACTTTTTGAGGTGGATGATAATGTTCTGTTTCTTCTCTTCTCTTCTCTTCTTTCTTTCTTTCCTTTTCTTTTTCTGTGCTTCGGATTGAACTGTGGGCTTTGTACATGTTAGATAAGTGCTCTACCACTGAGCTACATACCCAGCCCATAATGTTTGATATCTTAAACAAAATTTGAGTTACATAGGTGTTACATTTATTAAAACTCACTGCATGTACACTTAAGATTTTGCAATTCATTGTTTGTAAATTTTGCCTGGAAAGGAAGTGTTAACATTGAGCTCCAGTTAAAAATATGAATTCTAAAGTATTTAGGATAGTGATGTTTGCAATGTTTGAAATTCATGATAAAAATAAGATTATTGGATAGCCAGAGAGGTGAAAAGTTGAAATAAATAGATGAAGCAAATCCAGTACAATGTTAATAGTAGAGTTTAGATGATGCATAGATGGTAGATGCATAGATGGCTGTTCACCATTAAATACAACTTTACTGGAAGTTAGAAAAAATTTTTTAAAATATGTTTGGGAAAATTATGTTTTGAAAGAAAATCCTTCAGATTCTTTTACATATATAATGTATAATATATATATATACACACATACATATATATATGTAGAGATCAAAAAATATGGTAAACTTTTAAGTATTAAAAAGTTATTATAGTAAAAGACATATTGCTGTTGTTGGGTGTCATCCAGTTGGGTCTGACTCATAGTTGACTCTCATATGGTTTTCAATGGCTGATTATTTCGGGATTGCTTCAGGGGCAGATTGCCACATCCTTCTCCTGTTTTTGCAGTACTGGGGATCAAACCCAAGTCCTCAGAGAATGTGAAGCAGCACTCTACCAACTAAACTAAACCCCAGACCTATACTGCCATTAATCTCTGTCAAAATACTCCACCTGGCTTTGAACACCCTTATCCCAACATTCTTGTTATATTCTGAAGCAGTTCTAGAAGTCCTCTTTCATGAATGTCTTTAGTTGCACTGTCATGGCTGCCTCCATGTCCTGAATAGATTCAAAATGTTTACCTTTCCTGATCATTTTGACTTTGGGGAAGAGCCAGAAGACATGGTGCCAGATCCAGTGAATATGGTATATGAGGATACACTGTAATGTTTTTATTTGACAGACATTGCCATGCTAGAAGGAATGTGTGACACAGAGCATTATTACGACAAAGGATGAAGCTAAAGAGACTCAGGAAAGAGAACTTCCAGAACTGCCACACAGAAAGTGGCAAGACTGATACGTTCAAAGCCAAAGGGAGTATTTTGAGGGGGATTAATGGCAATGTGTCTTTTTACTGTAATAATTTTTTAAAATTTAAGCATTCACCATACTTTTTGTGCACACCTCATATAATATGATGCAGAGGATGTGAAAGAACATGAAAATAAAAAATACCACTAAATTATCTTGCAGTGTTTTGATAATGTGCATTTTCAAATTTTCTTTTTATATTTTCTTGATATTTTCTAAACCTAGAATAGTGTGATTGATATTACCAGAAAAAATATATTTTATCCCATAAAATTTTTACTGTAGTTTCAAGGAGACAGATTTTAAATTGGCTCACAGAAGAATACTTTCTGATAATGGGAACTATGTACAGATGAATGGGCCTCCTACATGGTAGGAAATCCACAGGCACCCGTCCTTAGGCTGGAAGGCTACAGATAGGAATATTTTAAGCTAGGTATTGGAGATTTCACAGTAGACTCAAACTCTGAGATATAATATGTGAAAAAAGTGCTATGAAAATGTAAAGACTTTTTACATTTTAAAAATTGATTCCAAATTCCACATTGCTCAGTGAAAATTAATACACTAGCTTAAGACTTCCTGTACTAGTGTACACATAACCTGATCCAGTGTATCACAGCCATATCATCCCTAACACCAAATCAGAGTTATTTTAACATCTTACTGAGCTATAGATTATTGTTGTTTTTGGGTGCCATTGATTAGGTATCTGAGTCAGAGTGACCTTATGTACAACAGGTGAAATAATATTGTCAGTGCTTTTCTGCTATTCATAGAGTTTTCAATGGTTGATTGATTTTTGGGAGTGGGTTGGTGGGTCCTTCTCTCAAGCCTACAGCACCTGGTGTTCCCAGGAAGTCTCCCATCCAAGTACTAACCATTCATCCAAGTATGACCCTGCTTAGCTTCCGAGATCTGATAGGATTGACGCCACAGTGCTCTGGCTGCAGGCTAGCTATAGATATGGAGGAATAATAATAATGTCTTATATTTGTGAAGTATTTTAGTAAGTACAACACTTCAACATGTATTATCTCATCTAAATCTCTGACAACCTTGAGGCATAGTAGAGGGATGGGGACTTTCTGAGACACTGCAAAGCTAAAGGCAGCAAGATTATTCAGGATCACACAGATATGAATGCTTTCTTCTTCCATGTGTTGTCCTTGTTGGTGCTGTGTTTGGCTCCAGAACTAAGATGCATGGTATTTGTTAACACTTCCTTAAAGTTTCAACTCACCCTAGTCAGAGTGGCTATCATCAAGAAAACAAACACCAACAAATGCTGATAAGGATTAGGGGATGAAGTGACATGGGACTTTTATTCACTACTAGACTGCTGTTGTTGTTAGGTGCTGTCGAGTCAGTATCTGACTCATAGTGATCTGACTTATAGCAACCCTACCTGACTCATAGCAACCCTATGTAAAACAGATAAAACATTGTCATACTTCTCTGCTATTCACAGGGTTTTCAATGGCTGATTGATTTTGGGGAGTGAGTTGCTGGGTCCTTCTCCCAAGCCTACAGCACCTGGTGTTCCCAGGCAGTTTCCCATCCAAGTACTTACCAGGCCCGACCCTTATTAGCTTTGGAGATCTGATAGGATCAGATGCCACAGGGTTGCTGCTACAGGCTGCTAATGTGAACGTAAATTAGTCCAGCCACTATAGGAATCGGTATAGAGACTCCTCAAAAGACTAAAAATAGAACTTCCATATGATCCAGGAATACCACTTCTGGGAATATACCCAAAAGGATTAAAGTCAGATTACTACAGAGATAACTGCTCATCCATAGTTTTTGCAGCAATATACTCACAAGAGCCAAATTATGAAACCAGCCTAGGTACCTGTCTCCAGATGAATGGATAAGGAAAATGTGGTATACATACACAATGGAATTTTACTCAGTCATAAAGAACAAAATTATGTCATTTGCAGGAAAATGGATGGAACTGGAAGTCATCATGTTAAATGAAATAAGCCAGTCTCAGAAACACAAATATTGTATATTTTCACTCATGTTGGGAATCTGGGGTGGGAGTAGAAGAAGACTTGAAGCTAAAGAGGGAAATACTAGGGATGTGGAAGGGAAATGGAAAAGGAGGAGTGGAAGGGGAGATAATAAAGAATAATAGAGGGGGTGGATATGCTTAAAGCATAATATATTCAGATACAGAAATATCATAATGAAACCCCTTACTGTGTAATATTGTCATTGTTAGGTGCCATCCACTTGGGTCCAACTCATAGCAGCCCTATGTACAACAAAACTGAAACACTCCCAGTTCTGTGCCAGGCACACGATCCTATTTATGTTTAAGCCCATTTTTGCAGACACTGTGTTAATCCATCTAGTTGAGGGTTTTCCTTTTTTCATTGACCTTCCACTTTCCCAAACATGATGTCCTTTTCCAGGGATTGGTCCCTCTTAGCTGTATGTCTAAAATATGTCAGATGCAGTCTAGCCATCCTTGCTTCCAAGGAGCACTCTGGTTGCACTTCGTCTAGGACAGATCTGTTGGTTCTTTTGGCAGTCCAGTATAGTCAATATTCATCCCTAGCACCATATTTCAAAAGTATCAATTCTTCTCCTGCATCCCTTATTTGATGTCCAGCTTTCAAAACTATATGATGCAATTGAAAATACCATGATTTGGGTCAAGTGCACCTGTGTTTTCAATGTGACATCTTTACTTTTCAACACTTTAAAGAGGTCTTTTGCAACCACTTTTTCCAATGCTATGCATCTTTTGACTTCTTGACTGCTGCTTCCAATGGTGTTGATTATAGAACCAGCTAAAGCAAAATCTTGGACAATGTCAATCTTTTCATAAGAAAAATGAAAGTCTTTTAGCTGAGTGCACTGGCACACACCTATAATCACAGCAACTCGGGAGGCAGAGGTAGGAGGATCACAGGTTTGAGGCCAGAGGCAGCCTGCATAACTTAGTGAGATCCTGTCTCAAGATAAAAAAATAAAAACTGTGCTGGGCTGGGGTGCAGCCAAGTGGTAGAGTACTTGCAAAGTATATGTGATGCCCTGGGTTCAACCTCCAAGAACTATAAAAAAAAGAAAGAAAAGAAAAGAAAATATTTTGCCTTTAGAAACAGAGAGGGGGGTGGAGAGGCAGAGAGGGGGGAGAAATGTATGCACAGTTAATTCAAGTACATTTTTCTTTAGTTTTTTTCTCAACCCCTTTAAGACCCTATCTGGAGAGAGAGTCAGTCAGCAGAATGCTCAAGATGAACTCAGAGACAAAGGAAAAGCAAAGCTGCCTTCACCCTGTTCTGAGGGAGACACTCTCATTCATAACTACATGTGTGTGTGGGGGGGGTTCCTTTCAAATAAGAATTTACCTTCAATGATACACGTGAGTACTATTATCTTTATTTTTATCTTAATGTTATTTAGTTGTAGAGGAGGAAATGGAAATTGAGAGAGACAAGCAAGGCAGGAGAATCAGGGCTAAAATGGTTGATACTAGTGCCTTTGGTAGACCATACCTGAGAGCAAAAATCTCCAAATTATTACTCAAATGAGTTCCCAATCAAATCCATAGATTTTAGGTTTACTAGTTGGTTAGCTCAGTTGGTAGAATGCTGCCCTGTACTCCCTGAGGCCCTGGGTTTGATCCCTACTACCACAAAAAGGAGAGAAGGATGTGGCAACCCACTTCTGAAACAATCCCGAAACAATCAGCCATTGAAAACCCTATGAATAGCAGAGAACCACTGACATAGTACCAGGCATGGCACAGTGTCAGAGAGGGTTTCATTCTATTGTACATAGGGTCACTATGAGTAGGACCTGACTTGATGTCACTTAACAACAACAATAAAAAAACAAGCCAAAAATCAAATTAGCACTTTGAATTTTAGAGTTTTTAAAAAATTTTAATGCTGTAAATGTCCTGAGCATTCTGAAAGCATTTCCTGTGAAGACAATACATTCAGTGTTTTCACTTTCACAGATAGCAATGAAGAACTTGAATAAAGAGCTCTGGGTTTGGCACTTTTGATTTAGACTGTTTTGACTGGGACTTTTTATCTATAATATTCTGGTTGCCTATCCTGCAGCCGTAGCACTGTGGCATCCAACCCATCAGATCTCAGAAGCTAATCAGGGTCAGGCCTGGTTAGTGCTTGGATGGGAGACCTAGGAACACCAGGCCTGGGAACACAAGATACTGTAGGCTTGGGAGAGGGACCCAGCAACTCACTCCCCCAAATCAGTCTGCCTTTGAAAACCCTATGAATAGCATAGAAGCACTGACAATAGTGTTTCGCCTGTCGTACGTAGGGTTGCTATGAGTCAGATACCGACTCCAGGATACCTAACAACAACAACAATCATGTTCATAAAGGGGCTCGGGAGCAGTTGTCTAAGATAGGACAACCAAGAGAGTTGAGTGAGTCTACAAATGCATGATCACAAATCAAATAACAGTACAATAAATCACATCACATTTTTGAAAGCTCCTAATGAAAAACCAGAATAGGATAGAGGTAACAATATATCTGAATAGTTGAAAAATCTACTTTGGAAAGAGATTCTACACCAAAGTTTGGAGAACTTTTAATAAAATCTTTCAAACTAGCACCAGCACAGGTGACTTTTTTCCATGCCTTCAGAGTTGCAAAAATGCAGTGTAATACAGAATATTCTCATATTTGAGTAAGTTTTATTAAGTGGACAAAATTTTGTCCTTCCTGAGACAAGGGCCCCTCATGTTTTAGCCCTGGAACTAAGAGGCCAAGTCCACTGTGTATTCTGCAATCAACAGCAATTTGAATGTTAGCTGCCTCTGCAATGTTTTATGGTTGCCAAGCCTTAACTAAGATCACTGCCAAGGAAAAACTTCAGGGGAGCAATAATAATTCCATTTTTCCAAATATTGAAGCCTATCCATCACCCAAATATTGCATTTCCAGACTGTCTCCAAAACTCTACACGCAACCGTTGACTGACTTCAAGTAAAGACTTGCTGCTGAGTATGGAGTTGACTGGGGAGAGGACTCTTCATTTCAGAATCTCAGGGCTTCAGAGGCCTGGCTGCTCCTTTATATTCACTGCCCTAAATTCTTCTCCAATTCCAGAGTTACCTGAAATGTTTCAATTAGAGGTTTACTTCTTGAGCCTCACTTCTGTTAAAATGCAATTCCACTGAGGCAGTTAATAGCAATATTCAACTTGGTGTGAAGATGTTTATCAGATTCCCCTGTGAAGAAGGTTGTGACTGAGTAGAAGCACACTTCGTGCCTCTCCAGGAAAGCAGGAAAGCAATGAGGAAGAGAAAAGATTGTCCAAGAAGGAGGCTAGGAATGTGGATGCCTTTGGGATATTCCTTTTTCTCCGAATGGCCTTGATCTTAAACACTAAAATGTTCCCCATCCCTATCATGAAATCTTACCCACTTATCTGATAAACTGTTCTAATCAAAAGCCAAATCAAATTTGTGTGCCCAACTTTTCCCTATCTTGACCAAATACAGGAAATGAATCACTTCATAAAGCATGCAGAGATCAGCCAAAACAATCTGCAAGTTGTGTAATTCTGTCCCAGCTTTTGGCTCTACGTATTAAGCAAGGACTTGAAGAGAAGCCTCATTCCTGTTCTGCCTCTCAAATGCACACACCCCCATTTTTTTTTTTTTTTAGTAGACGTGGGGGCTTTGATTTCACAACTTTCTGTTTTGAAACGAGTAGAAAATAGTAATACTTCATATGTGTTTTTTGCTAGTGTTTTGTTCTCATGTTGTGATACACTGGGACAGACTTTTAACTAGAAAAATATAGAAGATCCCTCCTCTTCTGAGTACACACATACATGAGCACACACATGTACTTATAAAAACCATGTGACTGTAAATTGGTGACCCACATAACCCTATTTTTAGCAAAGGATGAGAAAACATGAAAGACAGGAGAGAACTGATTCTTCTGAATCACTCAGCTAGCTATTGACAAAGCCTGGAACTAGACTTCTGTTTCAGATAGAGTGTTATATTATTGTTTACTGAGTTATATAACTGTGAAGACTCACTATATTTTCTATTTCTGAAGCTGTTTTAAAAGCAAACAAAGTAAGCAGGTATATTATCTTTGCTAAGAGATAGTGTGATCTAACTATACTTATCACTGAATTCAAGTACAAGATCTTTATAAAGTGTGCCATTTTTAAACTTAACTTCAAAAGCATATGAGGTAGACATGATAGTAAACTGTAAATGGAATTTAAAGGCAAATTCAATTTTCTTCTTAGAGCTGTTATGGACTTCAATTCTGCTGGCCATATTTCATTTGTCACAGGATCTGAAATGAGTACATATTGTGTGCAATTGTGTAATGTAGTTGTCCTAAAATTTAATACGTTTACTTTTGAGTACCGTTTACAGATTGTTTCTCTAACACGCACAACCTGAGTTATTAAAGTTTAAAAGTGCACAAGGCCCTTACTAAGGCTCTGTTTATAGCTCAACTACAGAGCACAGGAATTCTGGCTAAATTACCTCCTTTTGCTGCCAGCCCATTTGCTTTCATTTTGGACAGGCTGCAAATCAAGAGAACTGTATGTTACTTTTCATTGAAAGGAAAAATTCTTAATCTCTAGTGCTTGGTGAATCACTGTTGCTAAAAGGCATGGCTATATTTTTAAGTGGCTTTCTTCTTAGAATACACAGATAATATCAGGATATAACTGGAGTGACAAAAGACACTGAAGAAGAGAAAGAGCAATATATCAGATAATCAGAAGGCTGATCATCTTAGATATCTATGTCATTCAGCAGCTACCAATTTAGATTCTATCATTTCATCAAAGCCCTTGAAAGTGCATGTTTTCTGAATACTCTTGGTTCACAGGCATACAACTCTTCTCCACGTTCCTAAGGCATCCTTAAAGTGAGGCTGAACTCAGAGAGACCTTACAGACTATCGAGGCTGTTCATCACAAAAGTTGAGCTTAGGACCCTGGACTGTTCTCCTTCTGCCAGGTCCTCCCTTAGTTCTTGACAGGGTGATCAAATTTGTAGGTTAAAAGAAAACCAGATCTAAGGGTTCTAACAGAAAGAAGAGTCAAAGATGCCTGAGGTTTTTAACCTGGGTGGCTTAGAAAATATAGGGAGCCCACATTGGAGAAAATATGAAGAAATAGGAGTTTAATATTATATATGTTAAGTTTGACTGATGGCAGATCATTAAATCTATTTGGCTTTGATGGATCAGGATTCTTAGAATGATAAAGAGTAAAAGCTTGTTGAAAGGGAAGGAATCTCTGTAGAATGATAGACAAAATAAATTTTAACTTTGGTGAAGAAATACTGAAGCTTGATTCAACAGTCTAGGCGGTAAGGAGCTGTGGATGACATGTTAGGTTGATGGGCAACACAGCTCCAATGACTGTGCTTCCTCATTAGCAACAGTGGCCTTTTCCTGTGGAGTAAGTCTTTCCTGGTCAGCCTCATTCTATATTGAAACTACAGCTTGCAGACCAATTCTGGCTTTACCCATCTGCTTTTTTATGCTTGCTAGCTACAAATGTTTCTTCTGTTTTTAAATGGCTGAAAAAATAAAAGAATAATAATATCCTATGACACGAAAACTATATGAAATTCAAATTTCATTGTCCACAAAATGTCATTGGAACCCAGCCATATTTACTGATTTATCTATTGTCTATGGTTTCTTCACACTATGACAGCAGAGTTGAGTAGTTGCAACAGAGACCATATGCCACAGAAATCCTCAACTATTTACTATGTGGCATAGAAAAATTTTGTTGACCCTTACTGAGGTCTTTAAGGTCTCAGGTATCTAAAGATGGCTTCTGATCTTTAGTATCTGTCCATTCATTCACCCACCCATGTATTCAGTCAGCAAGTTGGCCATCTATAAAGTCCCCAAACCTAATTCCTACCCTCAATAGGAGGATTATATAGCTCTTGTATATCTTGTATATCTCTTATAAAGTCTACAACCACAACTATCCTGGCATCTGATCTCGTCAGATCTCCAAAGCTATGCAGAGTCTGGCCTAGTTAGTACTTGGATGGGAGAACACCTGGGAATACTAGGTGCTGTGGGCTTGAGACAAGGACCTGGCAGGCCATTCCTGAAACAATCAGCCATTGAAAACCCTCTGATTGGCAAAGAAGTACTGACAATAGTGCTGGGCATAGCACAGTGTTGGGGAGTGTTTTGTACTGTTGTACATAGGGTCACTATGAATTGGATGTGACTCCACAGTACCTAACAATATCTCTTGTAGAAAAAAAATCTGTCATTCAATTAGAGCATTAAAGTACTTCAAAAGGTGGTTGAGTATTGAATTCTTAATATCCCTAGGTTCATTCCATCGGAGCCCTTTCCATTGGGGCCCAGCCCTCCCCTAGATTTGAAAGAGGACTGGTCTTTTTAAGTAAGAGTAGGAGTGAAACTGCAGCTGGCAATCCAGGGCCCCCTGTTAAGTGGAGGAGAAGATTGCTTAGGTTGGGAATCAGATGAAAGCTGCCACTTTTGCCTGGTGGCTAGGGATTGTCTGCCTTGGCAGGCTGGGGCCCTCTTATGACTTTCATGTATCATTGGCACTTACACCTTCATGGGCACGTCCCTCCATTGAAAAAAAATCATGAAAATGTCATGACTATGTTGGTATAAATATAAATATAAACCATTCTGGGCTCATTATTTTGTTTCTACTTTTAAAATTAAAAAAAAAAATTTTTTTGTAGACTCTTACAAGTGTTGTGGGCCCTAGGCACTGTGCCCAGTGTATTTATAGGATGTCAGCCCTAGGTTGTTGTTGTTGTTGTTAGGTGCCATCAAGTCGGTATCCGACTCATAGCGACCCTCATAGGGTTTTCAATGGCTGACTGTTTCAGGATTGCCTTGGGAGTGGATTTCCAGGTCTTTCTCCCCAGCCCTAGGTAGGAGCTATAAAATACAGTCTATTGGCGGGGGGAACCCTACCCAGCCTGGCCAGGCAGAGGGAATGCTTATCAGTGTGGATCCAGAGCCTGGGAGCTCAGCATCAGCCTCTCCCATAAAGTTCTGATTTATAAGGAGAGTTTCAGACCTGTATTAATTGTGTTAATATCTCAAGCTTTCAGCCTAGATAACATGTTTGGCTGGATTGTTCAATAGCCTTTTTTACACTGAAATTTTTTATTGCTTTTTAAACAATATTAGGTAACAGAAATCATTGCTGGAATTCACATTCTCATTGATAAAGATGATTCCAGGCATATGGAACGTTGTGATGAGTATAGCAGGCTCATGTAATTTTGGATGCTACTACTAGAGAAGTGCTACAATATACTTTTGATCTAAGACTCTTTTTCTAATAGCTTCACATATGAAAGACAACTTGGTTCTGCACTGAGTATAACCCATTTGGGCCATCACACTCTCCCATTGTCCACTGTCACTCTCTCTATATAATTTTGGTACTTATTTTGAAGAGCAGAATTCTGAGGCTACTCTTATTTTTTTATTCTCATTTGAAAATGTTTTTTAGGAGCGTGATGGGTGGGAAGAATATTTTGGATACCATTTGTCATTTGAAGTAGTGGATCTATTTTGGCTGTAATATACTTAGCTGGGATCTTCTAGCACCTGGCAGCCTGATTTGCTGACACTCCGAAGCCATGAAACATACAAACATCTCCACTCTTCAGCATGTTACTCCCACTCAGGCTGCTCTGTCCCAGCCTAAACTGTTTATCAGCAGGAACTGCACTTATTAAGCTCTCATGTACCATTGCTGAACCCTTCCAACTCTCCCACTTTGTTTCTTATTGGTTTGGGGGAAGAACAATTTCAAAATGTAAAGAGTTGAGGAAATAGGGAATCAATCAGGACCAATATTTTTTGCTTCTTCAAAATACATACCAGTTTCAGAGAAAAGCCTTAAAAATATAAATGCTCCTGTTGACCCCAATAATTCTACTTTCAGAAGTGCACCTTAAAAAAATCTTGGGCATATGCCAATAGTGTTGTTTGGGCTTGTTTATAACAGTGAAAATTTAGAAATAGTCTAAATGAGTAATAGTAAGTTACTAATGAAATAAATGCTAATACTCCCATGTAATGAAATATCACATAGCCATTATGATAATATAGTACACAAATATTTAAATACATTTGTTGTTATATGCCTTCAAGTTGGATCCGACTCATAGTGACTTTATATACAGCAGAATGAATCACTCCTCAACACTGTGCCATGCACACCATCCTTTGTCAGTGTTTGAGCCCACTGTTGCAGCTACTGTGTTTCTTCTCATTTTGAGTCATGCCACATCAATAAAAGGAGGTCCCAGGGGCTTTACTCCATTCCCATCATTAAGGTCGGCTCTATTTTGAGGAAGCAACTTTTCCCCAGTCATCTTTTGAATGCCTTCCAACTTGGAAGGCTCATTTTCTAGCACTATAGTTCCCAGTGTTTCTCTTCTATTCATAGGGTTTTCAATGGCTAATTGTTTTGGAAGTAGACTGCCGGGTCCTTCTCTCTAGTCTTTCAGTGGAGAAGCTCAGGTGAAACCTGTCCACTATGGGTGGCCCTACTGGTATCTGAAAGGGTTCATATCTTAATACATAGAATATTATATATGGAAGAGTAGTAAAAGAAACCAAATATTAAATTTGCTTAAAAATTCAAAAAGAATATATGTGTATGCATAGAAAATTAAAATTTAAAAATTTAAAATTTAAAAAGAATATATGTGTATGTATTCTTCCTGTGTATCTCTGGATTTTCTATATATTCTACAATGCACATTAATTGCTTTTATAATCAGAGAAATAAAAATGATTTACATTAAAATGTAGCATCTTCCCAGGTCTTTGCCCAGAGACAGAGAGGAGATAGTCATGGAGGAAACCATGTACCTTGCTATCATTTTTGTGTAGCATTCCAGTTAAGAATACTTTCAGCTGCAGGTAACAGAAAGTCTAACAGTTGGATGTGTTGTAGCAACATTTACTACCTATCATGTCTGAAGGGAGACAATTTCAGCCTTGGCCTAGAAGTTCAGCTGTTATCAACTTCCATCTCTTTGCTCTGCCATCCCTACACTGTTGGTTTTTCATCCACATGCATGTCCTCATGTGGTCTTAAATGGCTACTCTCTCATTTTGACATTAAAGGCAGGAGGAAGGTGTGGGTAGCTGCACTGACATGTCTGGAAAGCAAGTCTTTCTGCAGCAAGGGAGAAGGGGCTTGGGAAGAGTTGTATAAGCCAGTCAGAAATGTTGGCCACAAGTGAGGAGGGGCTATTTTCTTTGTTGATACATGTCATAAGCTTTTGTTACTTTTCTCATTAAGACTGCTCTGTCTTGTAGTTAGTAAAAAATAAAGATAAAAAATAAAAAATAAAAAATAAAAATTCCTCCAAGATGCTATTGATGAGTTGTTAGTTTTAGTGTGTGTGAGATTTTCTTTCTCTGTCTTTAGGAGAATTGGAAGAAGATACATCACAGCATCCTGTATAGAAACATTTGAAATAGAGTTATTTGTGTTTTATCTCATATTCTTTTTCTCATCTGAGCATCTGGGGTAAATATATATCATTACTAGGTAATATGAAACTATTCTGCAAATTTTATACATGTCAAAATTGAGAGCTAGAGATACTAAAAGATAAGGAAGACAAATGGTCATATCAAGATATATTTAATGGTGCCCAAGGAAAATAACAATGAGCTAGACACAATACTCACATGTGCCTGTCAGCTTGCCATGCTGTGCGGGCTTGCATGTTGCTATGATGCTGAAAGCTATGCCACCAGTATTTCAGATGCCAACAGGGCCACCCATTGTGGACAGATTTCAGCTGAGCTTCCAGACTGAGACAGACTAGGGACAAAGACCTGGCAGCGTACTCCTGAAACAATTAGTCATTGGAAACCCTATGAATAGCAGAGAAGCACTGTCAAATATAGTGATGGAAAAATGAGCACCCCCCACCCCAGGCTGGAAGGCATTCAAGAAATAACTGAAGAAGAGCTGTCTCCTCAAAGTAGAGTTGACCTTAATAATGAGAATGGAGTAAAGCCCCTGGGACCTTCTTGTGATGATTTGGCATGACTCAAAATAAGAAACATAGTGCCAGCAACAATGGGCTCAAACCTTAAAAGATCATGTGCATGGTGCAGTGTTGGCTAGTGTTTCATTCTGTTGTACATAGGGTCAGTATAAGTCAGATCTAACTTGATGGCTCCCAACAACAAAAAGACAGTACACCATGTCCTTGGTACTGGTTCCAGGATAATCATAATTCATTTCTATTGAATTTTATTTCACTGTCTGGTATAAGGATAAAAAAATATTTCAGAAAGAATAGAAACACTGCTCACAACATATTTTGGGAATCCAAGAGCTTCTTTCATTTAATTGTGGATATAATTACCCCAATGCCCACCTTTTCCAGGTGTGAATATTACCTTGAGTTAAAAATTTTTCCCTTAGCCAGGCATGGTGGCCCACACCTTTAATCCCAGAGACTTGGGAAGTGGAGGCAGGAGGATTGCACATTTGAGGCCAGAGGCAGCCTGCATAACTTAGTGAGTGAGACCCTGTGTCAACAATATAAAGTAAAAACTGGGCTAGGAAGATGACTGAGTGGTTGAATGCTTGCAGAAAGCATGCATGAGGCCATGGGTTCAATTCCCCAGTACTACAAAAAAGGAGAGAGAGAGAGAGAGAGGAAGAAGAAGGAGGAGGAGGAGGAGGAAGAGAGGGAAGAGGAGGAGGAGGAGGAGGAGGAGAGGGAAGAGAGGGAAGAGGAGGAGGAGGAGGAGGAGGAGGAGGAGGAGGAAAGAGAAGTTCCCTTCTTGCCCATCTATAAAGTGGGAATTATTTTGTAGAGTACTTGTATTGCTGAATGATATTTTAATTCATTAGTTAATGCACATAAAAGGCTTTTGAGATGAAAAGTGTTAGGCATTACTATTAGTTCTTCTAATGGTGTATTTTGTATGTAATAGTTGAACCTCAAAAGCGTAACAAAACACTCTGATAAAAACATTAAAATTCTCTGTAACAAGTAGTCCTTACCTAATGATGTTGCTAGCTAAATGGACAGGAGTCTATTTTAACTCTTCTCAAGTAAAAATGAGTCTAGAAAATAAAAATTAAATGAGTTTCAACTTTAATTATACCAAATTCAGTGACAGTTTATTTGACCTGCAGGCTTTGAATAGTCAAGTAGGAAGATTTTGTGACATGTATCACCTTTGCTATATTATTCAATTGATTCTAGCTCAATACTCCTTTTTACTGTTTTCCTATTTTTTCCTACAGATAGACATTGTTGAATGAATGAATTATTCTTTATCATATGTGTTGGTAGATTTTTCAACTAAAATGCTTCCTCAACATTTATGAGCTGTCTCTCTGTTCAATATAAACCTCTTATCATTTCTGTCTTTATATTCCACAATGAAATTTTTCCAAGTGGTTTCATGTGTGTATTCATTTATTCCCTAACTATTGAAACAGAAGCCACTTCCTTTAACTTTTTTTGAAAATCCTAAGGAAATGCTATTAACATAACAAACATAATATAACCCTTTATGTTTACATAAATATATATATAAGCAAAAACATACATAAATGTTATATATTGGACATTACATTAACACCCACCATTAATAAGCTACTATTAATAAATTGCCTGCAGCGGTAGCCCTGTGGCATCCGATCCCCTCAGATCGCGGAAGCTAAGCAGGGTCGGGCCTGGCTAGTTCCTGGATGGGAGACCACCTGGGAACACCAGAAGATGTAGGCTTGGGAGAAGGACCTGGCAACCCCCTCCCAAAAATCAATCTGCCATTGAAAACCCTATGAACAGCAGAGAAGCACTGACAATAGTGTTTCCCCTGTGGTACAGAGGGTTGCTATGAGTTGGATACCAACTTGACAGCACCTAACAACAACAATTAATAAATTAATAAATAATCATTAATATAATTTCAAAGCATTTTTCAAATCTGTTAGTTCATTCAGTCTTCATTGGGACAGGTAATATTCCTGCAAAAAAAAATCTGCATCATATGTTTACTTAATTTTTCTTTAACAAATGGAAAAGAAATCCTACAGCCAATTCCTAATTTATAAGGTCTTTAGAGAAAAACTAAACTGATTTCTAAAAATTATTTTCATTTCTGTTTATACTCAAAACTTCAAGATAGGGATATTAGGAGAATGCAGGTCAGTGAGGGTGAAGGACATTTCTAGAGCTAAAGGCAATTTGGAGAATAGTATGAAACCAGAACTTTGTGAAACCATTTCACATTGGTAGAAATGATCTGAAACAGACATTCTTCGGTGACAAAGAAGCCTGGAGGGGATGAATGGTCTTTAAAAAATTTTTTTTTTCAAGCACAGAAAGTCATCCTACCAGCAATCATGGAGAACCTCCCAAGCCAGGCATACTCTCTCTTTAAAGATAATCAAGGTGTACTCCCTACCCTCAAGTGGCTTTGCAACCTATAGGGGACACACACATTTACATAAGTCCATGCAAATGAGTGGAGATTGTCTTTTGGGAAATCAGATCAAGTTCCACTTTGCTGTGCCAGTTCAGCCTGAGGGATGGCTGGGACTAGGAGAGATGGTTAGAAGCAGGAGATGGAAAGAAGTGAGGGAATTTTTAAAGAAGAATGAATCACCTCAATGAATGGAAATAAAAAGATTCTAGTAATTGTACATAAGAGGCTGGGATTTAGCTCAGTTGGTAGAGCTGCAGTCTCTGAGGTCCCAAGTTCAATTCCCAGCACTGCAAAAATGGGAGAAGGACCTGGCAATCCACTCCCAAGGCAATCCTGAAACAGTCAGCCATTGAAAACCCTATGAGGGTCGCTATGAGTCGGATACCGACTTGACAGCACCTAACAACAACAATTGTACATAAAACTGACTAGCACTCATTTTACAATATTATAGTTATTTATTGCATGTCTGTCGTTGCCCTGAACTCTGAGGTCCCGATTGCCATGGCCCACTTTGTGGCAGAGACTACTGGCTGAATACTAACATTCATTTTCCTTTCTTTCTTAGCACCAGAACACTGGCATTGTGGCTGCATGAGTGATGCCAGCATAAAGTCTGTATTTCTCAGCCTTCCTTGAAGCTAGGTATGTAACTAAGTTCTGGAAAATAAGATGTGAGTGGGATAGTTAAGTGAGAATTCTAAGAAAACTCCTTAAGGGAAAGACGTGTTAACCTTTTCTGCCTTTACTTCCATCTTTCATCCAGCTGCCTTGGATATAGGTGTAGTTAGTAGCTGATGTTTGGGCAATAATGGAAATGATCTTGAGGAAGGTAAAAACCGAAATAGGAAAGGAAGAAGGACTTTGGGATCCCTAATTTTTTTTTTTCAAACTCTCATCCCTTGAGCTACCTAACTTTGGTCTTATTTTACACAACAGAATAAACCTCAGTGTGTTTAAGCCATGTAGTTGTTCCTGTTCATAGCAGCTGAAATAAATCCTAACCAATACATAACTCCATAATACCAGCAGATAGCATGGTGCCTAAATTGTTAGTTGCTTAAAATATATACATTTGGATTTTTATTTTATTACTTATAACTGCCTTATTCCAGAAAGAATTAAAGATGTGTTGCTAAGTAAATAACTGGGAAAATGAAATCATGCCAGTTTACTATAGAAAAACACAAAGACCAAAACAGGAAAATGAATGTAAGCATGGGAAGCCAGTCTTGAAGAAATAAAGTCAAAGAAGTTATACAGAGAAATGTAACAGCAAATGTCATTCCTCTGCTAAGAAAGAAAACCTGGCAATATAATTTAAAAACTATTTTAAAAGATGGTTAGTAAATTAATAATTAGAAGTAAATAATTTGCTCTGAGTTGCTAACATATTAAAGGACAAAAATCAAATTCCAACACATAGATGAGAATTGCTATCAAAGCAAGGGAAAGCTGAGAGGCACAACCGGTGGGTCGAATTTGAGGCGATAAAATGAGCAAGCTAAATTATAACAAAAAATAAGCAAGATTAGAGAATTATATGGCAAATAAATACTAGTAACTATGATTTATTTAACACTCACTAACTTAGCAATTCTTCTGTGCCAGGTACTATTCTAAATACTTTATGTTGTTGTTGTTGTTAGGTGCCATCGAGTCGGTATCCAACTCATAGCGACCCTCTGTACAACAAGGGAAGCACTATTGTCAGTGCTTCTCTGCTGTTCATAGGGTTTTCAATGGCAGATTGATTTTTGGGAGGGGGTTGCCAGGTCCTTCTCCCAAGCCTACAGCTTCTGGTGTTCCCAGGCGGTCTCTCATCCAGGCACTAACCAGGCCCGACCCTGCTTAGCTTCAGAGATCTGACGGGATCAACAGCCACAGGGCTACAGCTGCAGGCAAATACTTTATAAAGATCAACTTATTGAACTCACATAGCAATCTTATGGGGTAGTTGTTGTTTTATGCCTATTTTTTTCAGATGAGGAAACTAAAACCCAGAGTTCATATTATGTGCCATGATCACACAGTAAGTGGAGGGGCAGGATTTTACCTAAATGATTTTTAAGATGAAAAATGTTGGGCATTGCATTATTATCTTGGCTCCTTTAAATTTACTCCACATTTTGAAATTGTAGAGAAAGGCAGGGAATCCAAAAGGACCCAAAGAAAGGCAAAAAAAAAAAAAAAAAAAAAAAAAAAAAAAAAAAAAAAAAAAAAAAAAAAAAAAAAAAAAAAAAAAAAAAAAAAAAAAAAAAAAAAAAAAAAAAAAAAAAAAAAAAAAAAAAAAAAAAAAAAAAAAAAAAAAAAAAAAAAA
>VMDO01005938.1:41815-56833 GCA_007922755.1 Pedetes capensis | reverse complement strand
TTAGAGATGATACTAATGAGTTTCAACCTCCAGTGAGTGTGGTCAGATGAGAGAAATACTTGATTGTGAAGGAAGGTATTTTGATCTCTGATTTAAATAGTCCTTAAAATAAGGACAGAGTAAAATATAAAGATAAGTCTGAAGATTTTATAAAACATTGGTGCCAGTTCTTCCATACACATTATTCTGAATTACTCCATATGTTTCACATAAGTATACAGAAATTGTGAATGCCTTTTTTGTCTTTCTGTTCCTTATCTTCCTGGAAACTCTGACTTATGTTCCACAGGTCTGTTCTAGCGGCATTGCCCCTCAAAGCTCCAACCCTCACTCTGCCCCTCCCTGAGTGCAATGGAATGAAGGGAACTTCAAAATTCTTAGCTGACCTAGACACTACCATTCAAGCTATTTTCCTACTGTGTTTGCAATTATTCGCTCCCAAGCACAGGGCTCTCAAACAGGCTATGAGCTTCCTAGGGCAGGAACTACCCAGCATTGTGATGGGCACATGCTTGGCATGGAAGACAACATGCTGAATGAAAAAAATAAGTTACTAATTGAGTAACCCAATATATTATTTTTGTGGGGACTTGTGTAATCCAGAGAAGTAAAAGTAGTTTTACAAATACTTCTTGAAAATGGACAATGATGATATGAAGATGCAGATTCCACTGTTTAGGAACAGTATGAGAAATAGAAACCAAAGCAAAGTGCTAATAGTCAGATGGGGTGTTACCATTTTATTTTTTCTTTAGAGAAATCACCTGCTGACCTTGCCATCAGTGGTCAGGTGGCATCACTATTGATTCTTTGACCTTTGTCCTTTAAAAGCTAAGGAAAACATCCCCAGCACAGTACTCAAAACAAAAGGAAGACAGAAGGGGGAAATTTGTCCTTGCTCCTCACAGTTTCCTTGAGAATATTTAGTTTTATTGTGCAGCCTTAGTGTTTTGACTGTGACCTTTGTATGCCCCAAGGTCAGGTCAGCTTTGCCTGTAGTTTATGGATTAAACCCTTTGGACCATCCTAGAGCCTGAGCTTTAACTGGCCTCATGAACATGCACCCAGACCTGCATGTTCTTTTCTTTTGCTCCTTTTTCTTTTGCCTTACAGGGGAAGGGGCCTCCTTTTTAAACCTAAGTTTCAAAAGACAGTAGCTAGAATTTATGCTGAAGTGGAGTAACAGGCTTTGGAGCTGAGCAGTGTCCTAATGCAGGTGAAAAGCATGTATTGATTACTTAAAGAAAGTTAAAATAAAAGCAATTTTTCTCCCCATTTCGGCACATTGCAGCTTTTGGCCTATCCACTCTTAGCTAAAAAAGCATTCTTTCCTGATAATCAAGCTTCAGCTGTCTGAATTTCAGGCCGAGCCTCTCCTCCTGAGCTCCGCTGAAGAGCTGCTTTAATTAACCATTATACCACAGATGTTATTGATTTTTTTTCAAATCTGGTTGAAACATCATTGTGCTGGATCATGGCCAAAACTAAGGCCTGAATTTGTGAGTGTGTGTGCTGCTTTACTCCTTCTGCATACCTTATTAGTCTCCGTGTCTGTTAAGTGCAATCCTTAGTATTAACTCAGAAAATATAGAATTGATTTTTAGCTCAGCAGCCGTGATCTAAGGGCTCCTAATTTGAAATCTGAAAACCTCAGTTGCTGAGGAAATCTTTCGGCTGTTACTCTGCACTTCCTTGAAGTAAGCTTTTTATTCTTTAATTTAAAAAAGAAATCTCCCTCTGCCCTTCTCTCATACACACGTTTGAAAGTTTCACAGGAACATGACCCATTCTTTGCATTTTGAACATGTTTGTCATGAAAGGCTCCCCAGAGCCTAATTCTTGTCTGTCTGAAATGTTTGACCTGTAATGTCAACTATATGAAATTTTGCAATGTAAGTGTCTCAACATTTCCCATAGTTTGAAGGAAAATTTGGAAGAACTTGAGTAGCATTCACTTTGAGCAAATGGCAGGATATCAGAAACAACAGGACATCTGCATTCTTTTCACAACCCACCTTCCAGTGATGACAAACTCAAGGACCAAACAATCACAGTAGGTTCCTCAGTTCTGATAAGGTTTCTGTGAGTTTAGTGATATGTTCTTTAAATGTAATTTGAAGCTTTTAAAATACTGTAATGGCAGCTCTTGACCTTTAAAAATCACATGGAGCAAGAGGTGGTGAAAAATGTTTATTTACTCTGCATTAGTGCTAAACTCCCCATCTTTCTTAGAACCGGTAGTTCTTTTATACTCAGGAACTCACGCATGTCACCCCCATTCTTCCAACATGAACCAGACAGGCCCACTTGAGCTGGAGAAACAATGGCTTGTAGTGGGTCCTATGCCTCAGTGCGAAACAACAATGCAGTCCTCTTGATGAATTCTGGCGTCCCGAGTGGGATCTTGCAGTTCAACATGTCTGCTGAACAGAAGTTGGAAAAAGAAAAGATCATCTTGTAAACAATTAATTAATGTTTGTCATGAATTATCATTTTTACTTCCTTCTCAAGAGGCTCAAAGGGAATAAAAAGGCATTTTTGCAGGTGGTGGCATTCAAACTAAGGGCAATCAAAGGTTTGAGAGCTGAGGCACAGCACTCTGAGTCTCTAAGGGTGAATGGTGCTAGGATTAGAGCACAGCAGGGGGTTGAGGGCTTCAGGTGTGAAGCTTAATGTTTGTGATCAGCAAAAAAAGTCTTGAATTTATCTAAACTGCTCTTCTGCTAACAGTACTTCTAGCACATAAATGTTCTGAAACTGACAAGTGTTCTCATTGCTCTTCTAATGCAAACATGATCTGCATTTGAAAGATGCATCCCTTTTGCCTAATTTAGAATGTGCATCACAAAGAGCGTTAGATGATGACCCCACAAAGAGATAACACACATACAGACATGCTGCATGCGTACACACACATGAAAACTGTCTTTTTCTTGCCAGGATCTTCTTTGAAGCTTCCAGCAAGGATCTTGCGGAATTGTTTTTCTCTAGATTCCTAAACCAGAGGTTGAGAACTAGGTGACTCAATAGCCACCTGACCAGTGAGGTACTCTGATACTCTAGCAATAATTCCTTTTTGTTTGGTTCGAATAACTGTCTAGAATTTGTTAGCCTAGGCTGTAGTTTGCAGACTTTCCCCTGTCCAGTCTCCATCAGTGTCAAGATATTGAAGGGTATCCAACATATAAACCAATTTAAAACACACAAAATCCCTATGATATTAAAATTTCCTGAACCATAATAGGTCATGTTTGTGGCAGCTGGAATCAACAATCTAGGCAGGCATTGTTGGTATTGTTAAAGTTGCAACAGTCCATATAAATGCATCTGATCACTCTCCATAGTCTGCTGCTAAACTCTAGTTAAACATTGGTTGTCTTTCTGTATCATCCATAGATGTCACCAACTGAGTGAACTCTAAAACTATTACTAAGTTAAAGGCTGATGAGACATCACTTAGTAAAAGTAAGTCATAGGCAAAACTTGGAAGGACGAAGATGAATCTGAGACTTGAGTTCATTTTTAACCTAATCCTCCAAAATTCTCTCCTCTCCCATGGTGCTCAGCCATTTGCTTTTCTACGTTCTGTATTTTCTCTTCCCTGAAGTATCGCTTACCATTTATCCAATACACAGTAGAGCTTAGGACCTCAGGCCTGGTGGTCCTGAGGGGTCCAAGATGACAAAGGTAAATGTAGGTTCACATTTGCCTCCCTCTGCCTTGACTGTTTTGGAGATGATAAAGCTGAGTGCTGCCCTGAGGTTTGTGGTCACCATCCTAGACCATGTCATGGGGTGCCTCTTAAACCTAAATATGTAGTACAAACCTGTGGGTTTAAACTTAGGAAACAGTCCCAGAAAGTATAGAGGAGTTTTGGTGGAAAGGGCCAAACTGGAGTATCATCAGGCCAGAGTCCTGAGAGGAGTTTGAGAAAGCTTAGAAGAGAAAGCGACCTGGGAGGAAAGAAAAGTAGCAGAACCCCTAAGACAAAATGGAGGGAAGCTGCAGACATCAAGCAACCCTTTCCTGAAATTCCTAGCTTAACTTCTAAAAGTGAGTAAAAACTTATAAAAGTGCCAATGCGGTAGCACACACCAGTAATCTTAGTGACACAGGAGGCTGAGGCAAGAAGATCACAAGTTTGAGGCCAGAGGTAGTTTATGTAATTTAGCAAGACCCTGTCTCAAAAGTAAACAAGTAAAAAATGGGCTGCAGGTGCAGCTCAGTGGTGGAGTGCATGTGCATGTGTGAGGCCCTGGGTTCAACCCCTCATTATCACTAAATAAAATAAAACTGGGTAAAGTGACTTACCACAAAAAAATAAATTTCTCAAAGTTACCAAAATTCTTACATCATAACTGTAACTGTCTGCTTAAACTTCTAGTTTGTTTCCATACTTTTTTGTAAAGATATTAAAATGCCATTAAAAGCCTAATACCAATTTCTATAGACTTATGGGGAAAAAAAGTAGCAATAGTTGTGATTCATCTGAAAAAGAGTAGATTTCATGACACAGGAGCACTGTGATGGGCATTGTTTCTAAGTCTCAGGATCCTGGACTTCTGTTAGGGTGTGTGGCTCAGCCTGGCAGCCTATGTCAGTCTGTATTCTGTGAATTTACCTAATTTTCCCCCATCCCTTGCTAAATAAACCTCTGTGTGTGGCATTATCTCCAGGACAGACTATGCACCTTTAGGGGAGAGGAACCCACTTTTATTCCATGCCTGCTTGGTGCCTGGCCCTCATGATGCATGCTGCTCTTGCATTCTAACTACTTTGAATGGCTGAGATAACATTGAGAACTCACTAGGGAGTGAAGGGAAGGTTCTGAAAAGACTCCCAAAGAGTGAAAACTTGAAAGTCTGGCTTTTATTGGTATTGCGTCCATTGATCTGGATCTAACAAAAATGTTTCACAGTAGGCTGGATTTTTACAA
The DNA here is from genome assembly GCA_007922755.1 of Pedetes capensis. NCBI lineage: Eukaryota > Metazoa > Chordata > Mammalia > Rodentia > Pedetidae > Pedetes > Pedetes capensis. The sequence continues at coordinate 51,897 of VMDO01005938.1, read as the reverse complement.
AATGAATAATAGTTAGCTTTAAAATATATGGGATTTATTAACCAACTATAAAAAATGTGTGAACAAAGTATCAGCCTGATGCCCTCTCCCTGCTAGGAAAGACACAGATTAGAAAATAGATGGCAAATAGTTTTCCTATTCTGTTTCAATGTAAAGAATTAGATTGCAGGGCGGCATCCTGGCATACACCTGTAATCCCAGACACTCCAGAGGCTGAGGCAGAAGGATGGACAGTTTGAGGCCAGAGGCAGCCTACAGGCAGTTTAGTGAGACCCTCTCTGGAAATAAAAAATAAAAGGGCTGAGGGTATAAAACAGTGGTGGAGCACTTGCCTAGCATACATGAGGCCCTGGGTACAGCCCTTCAGCACGGGGAAAAAAAATTAGACTTCCCCAAGTGTTTGGCAGCAAGGTGCATTAACAGAAAGCAACAAAGAATAGTGTTAAGGAGCATTACTTGCAATATATCTTCTTCCATAGCAGTAAAACAGGGTTTGGGGAATAAAGTCCTCCTATAAATTGCTAATGAAAGCTCCCACCAACCACCCAGGAACGAGTTGATGATGAAAGAATTAAAAATTGTTGCCACTTGAAAGGCTCTCCTGTTTGGGTCTGTCTTTTCCATGAGGATTGACCTTTCTAGGACTTCTGTCTTCGTGAGAGGTCCCACCCACCCCGGTACTGTTTTAAGGAGATCTGTAAAAGCCCCCTTATTTTGCCTCCCGCCCCCACCCCCATTATGCCACCACTGTGTGCTAGTGCTTGAAATTAATAAAGAGCCCCTTCTGGGAAAGGGATTCCTCTTTGAGAGAAACGGAACTGGACACTTCTCTGCCTTCCCACGTCCCGTGGCTCTGCCAGCCCCAGCTCCCCAAAGCTCCCCAGACAAAGCCCCAGGACTCCGGGGAAGCTGCGAGGAACCACAGACCTGCCTTTGCCAGACAGCTGCTGTTTGAACCCAGCTCTGACCGTAAAATCAAAAGTGGGTCCGAGGGAAGCGGTAAACACTGTGCAATGAGCCTTTTGAAGGCAGCTGATGCCTCATTTGGGGTGACATGTTGTGGCTGATGAGTGTGGATGATGTGGGGTTTTCGATAAGTGCCTCATCAGTATCCTCATCATGCTCGTGTTGCTCCGCCGCGGCGTGTGCCCTGACTTGATTGTAATTGCCCGAATCTGCTCCCGCTGCTCAGGCGCGCACAGTAATATGCAATAAAACAGCAAGAAGTGAATGTTAACCATCTGAGTTCTGACACGGTGGCTCTGCAGTTCAAGATCTCCATTAAAGACCGGGAAAGGGGGAGAGAGGCTGTAAGGAAAGAAGGAATGGGAAAATTCCCAGGGTCGGCTTCTGTGATCAAAGGGAAAGTGCAGAAATTAAGGAACTGCTTGGTCTTAGATCCTCACAGGTAGAGACTAACAGGGAGTTTGCTGGTATTTATTTATAATTAATTTTCCCATCCCAGGTGTTCCTGCTTTCACTCATTAGCTCTCATAGCACCGCACCGCTGTAGCCTTTTCCCAGGTGTGCCCAGTGGTCACTTTCCTTAGGCTGAGCCCTTCAAGTCTCTCAGTGCCCAGGGTATGCTGTAGGTTGTTTCAGACACTGATTTGGAAGATCCAATTTTTCAGAGAACTCAAAAAAGGCAGACACCTGAAGCATTGCTTGATCAAATTACCCACTGCCAACAGGCTTGGCTTTCAACTTCATTAGCAGGGTGACGTAAGTGGGCACACTTCTTTTTACCCTTTCCACATACCTATGGAGTCCTCAGTTCAGTACTTTGAACTTAAATCTGGTAGGGTCTGGGGCACCCACAACACCAGTTCATGGGGAGAGAGGTGGCCCCAGGACCCTGCATTTAATCTGCAATTGTAAGTAAACCCTTCTGAGAAAGGAGACAGCCAGGTGGGCTGCACCTTTCCTTTCTCAGGTGGAATATTTTAAAGGAGGGGGAAAGGAGGGATTGTAGTCTATTTTTAAAGAAATGTAATTTTCTTAGGTAAAGTTAGACTTTGTACAGCCTGGATTCCAGTATTGATCTAATGATAAATATGCACACTTGAAAATCTAATTTACATATTATAAACCTACTTTTCTTAACCTTATTTCCACTCCCCCCCCCCTTTTCCTGGAATGAACCTTAATGGCTTATCTTTTGTAGGTAAAAGCTACTATCCACCCTATTGTCTACTTAGGAGCATATCTTAAGGCATCTCAAAGAAAAATATCATATTCTTTGTGGTTTCCTGTTAATTGAGTCCTTTGGGAGCCAGTGTCAGTGGTATCTTAAGAATGAGATTTTAATTACATATGGAAACCTTTACCATTATTTTTCATTTTAAAGAGAGTAGAGTTTGCTCAAAAGCATTTATTCTTTTAATCCCCACTCCGCATTTCTAATAGCAGTGTCTTTTCAGAACTTTACAAATACCATTTGTTCAGACTGTGGGTTTTCTCCTTGCTTAAAAAAAAAAAAGCCTCACATCTGAAACTAATGAATTCGACCTACACCCCCACTTAGAAGCCCCTGTACAGATGGAGTTTCATTAACTGTTTGAATGTCTGTATCAGAAACTGCTCAAGAGAAAAAATTCCTGCCCACATGGAAAACTAATAGAACACTTCACTGGAAAAGACTATCTCTGACAGAAACTGCCTGGCCCTTGCTTAGAAGACCTGTCAGCTTTATTTTCTCCTCCTATGCCAATCCTTCCTAAAAACATTCAAAAAGCTTCCCTTACCATAGTCTGAGTGAGTGTAACTGCTTCAGCCCACTGGGTTTAGCCTAAGTCCCTGGTAGCTTCAACTTGGGTCCACACAAGAAGAGAATGAAATAATCTTTGGCTGCCACCTTCAATAATGCTGTAGGAGGCAGTCTCCAGGATCTGCCTTTCTTTGATAATAATGACCTTATCCATCTGTTATTACTAGCCAAGATTTAACCCTGAGTTTTTGGATCACGTTCTCACACAGGATCATCCTATTCCATCTTTGAAAATTCCCCCCGACAAATGCAAGTAGATAAAGCTTTTCCATCTAGTTTCTGTCTTAAACAGGTATGTAGTGTTAGCAAAGCTATGTTTTCACACAGCTGTTGCTTTTTATCCAAGAATTAGCTGCATTTCAGACTTGAGTGATTCAAAAACAGAGCTCTGGCTATCCTAATCAACTTAAATTCTATTGAAGTTTATTTTTTAAAATGTTCCCTTAACAGGTGACTTACCAGTGAAGGACTTTTAATATCTTAAAGAAAGACACATTAAATAAGCACAATTTTTAAACTACGGTTTTTTTAAAGCTAAAATAATTGTTTCAGAGAAACAAAAATGTGTAAAAATTTTCAGTGTAAGTGAGTTTCCTAAATCACTATGCTATAGGTGTGTGTTCTGGAAGAACAGACATGAAACCAGGAAATGCTATCAAATGCTACCAGTACACCAGCAAATTTCTTCTCAGAAACTGATGATTGTATCATTTTTTCCCTCCAGAAATTGGTTATAAAGAATGTGCAAATAAGTGATTTCTTTTTTCTTTTTCTTTTTCTTTCTTTCTTTTTTCTTTTTTTTTAATCTTTTTGAGATGGGTGCCTCACTGTGTAGCCAAGGCTGACCTCAGCCTCCCAAGTGGTAGGATTATAGGTATGTGCCACCACACCTGGCTCATGACAAATGATTTCTAAAATATATTGGAATGTAAGAGATTTCTAAGATTCCTTAACTAATATCAACCTGTTTATATGCTGATCCAGAGAAGTAGTAAATTGAAAAGGAAGCTATGTAGAACTTTCTAGATACAATATATATGCATATATATGCTTTTAAATTCATATTTGTTCAAGTATTGCACATATATACACACACACACACACACACACTTATACCTAACAATAACAACAGTGTGTGTTTCCATAAATTAGAAGTAAAGATTTCCAAGAGTTTGCTCCTAAAGATAGTTTTCTACCATAGCAATTAAGATAAAACAGTGAAAGGAGGAAAATGGATTCTAGAACAGGACTTGAAACCCACAAAAACTTGGGTTCAGTTTTGGGTGTGGGTTCAATATATTAAAATTTACAGGGTTTGGGTTTTTAATTTTAATCCAATGCATAGATCGATGAATAAAAATTTTTAATTTTTTTTTTTCAGTTTTTAAAAAGCTAATGATCCAACAACATTAAAAGCTGAGCCCACACCCAACTTTTCACTGGGTTTAGCCTCAGGTTGGAGTTCAGATTCCAGTTCAGAAAAAGTTTTTTAAAATTCTTAAAGCAGAATGGGTTCAGCGTTCAGGTTCAAGTTTGATTTGAAGCCCTGCTATCTACACATAGGATTTAAACTCGAAACTGAATTCAAACCCCCTAAATTTTAACATGGGCTGGGGTTTAGCTTGGTTGTTAGAGTGCTGCTCCTCACTCTCTGAGGACCTGGGTTTGATCCCCAGAGCCACAAAAACAGGGCAAGGAGTGGCAATCCACTCTGGAAGCAACCCTGAAACTATCAGCCATTAAAAACCCTATGAGGATCCCTATGAATCAGACCCAACTTGAGGGCACCTAACAACAGCAAATTTTAACATATTGCACCCACACCCACACCCAAACCTGAACCCAATTTTTCGCAATGAGAAGTCCTGTTCTGAAATGCAAAAAGCATTTTTTAAATGTCAGGCTTAACCAGTAAGAATACATACGTCAGCTTTTAGATGGTATAGCAAATTCAATTGGATTCAGGTTTATAAATTCTGGCTGTGAATTCTGCCCACGTTGAAGGATGTGCAAAAACTGCAGCATGAACAGTTTGTTTCAAAAAGTTTCCAGAAAATACAAACAAAAACTAACCCCATGGTAACATTTTAGCATTAATAGATAGGGTTGCCATGGGCACCAAAGAGAAGCACAGTGTAAGGGCTGCTGCCTGAGATTATTTGGGGGGTTGGTCATACACAAGATGCATTTGTAGGGCTTCATATCATCAGTGGGATTGTGGTGTCTTCTTTCCTCAAAGCCTCAGTAAATGCTGCCTACTGTTGGTTAGTAGAAGAAAATGAGTATATATGCTTGTATATCCATGTACAGTGAGAAATAACTGATACCCTAGAAATTATAAAGAACTGAAATTCCTTGGTTGAGGAGTATACACAGTTGGAGAATCAATTGGTGACCCCATGTGGATGCCCAGATCCTGGCCATTTTCCCATGTGCTATATTTTAGGGTGGGAGAAGGACCTGGTAACCCACTCCCAAATATCAATTTGCCATTGAAAACCCTATGAATAACAGAGAAGCACTGACAATAGTGTTTCACCTGTTGTACATAGGGTCGCTATGGGTGGACACCAACTCAATGGCATCTAACAACAACAACAACAACAACAACATATTTTAGGAAGGTTGTTGGCCAGGTATCCTTCCAGATTACCTGTTAGATCAGAATTAACCCCAAGCTGTAAATAGGGACCAAAATATGGTAAGCTCACATGGCTCTAAACCAGCAAGAGTCAGGGAAGGATTCCTTCCAGAGCCAAATCTCAAATTTGAGTTTGTTTGATCAAAAGTTTAGAGTATCCTTTGTATCCCCAAATAAATCATCTCTCCTTATTGAGGTCCCAGCCTCACTGGCAGCCTGGATAGACTTTACACCAGAAATAAAATATATCCTCAGTTGAGAATCACAATCTTGGAATTAAGAAGGAAATTTAACGTACTGGAATTTATTCCATTCTATTTCATGAGCACATAGTAAGATCTTTAATGATTAATGGTAAATATATAGTATAATATATAGTATAGGATCTGTTGGTATTAGTGTCACAGGAAATATGTCTTAAGGATAAGGAAAATTGTGACTATTATGGGTATAGCAGAGAAAATGAGCCAATACCCAAATGTTGACAAATAAGACATTCCCATCTTTCCTCAACCTAGGATAAAAGAGACTAAGCAAAGATCTTGTTTTTATTCCTTTCTTTTAGCCAATAAGGAGGGCTTTTAAAGAAAAATCCATGGAATAAACTAGTACTATGCCTCAAGACACACAAAGGGAATGCAAAATTAAATTCTTGATGTGAAAGGGAAGGGACAATGATGGCTTCTAGATGAGATACCTTTGGATTTCAATTTCACTGTTTCTTTTCTTTCTTACTTGCTTTATTTATTTATTTTTCATAGATATGCTCTGTGGAAAGCCTGAAAGCCTTTTTGTTATCTCTTTTTCTTTTATTATGTGGTATACATTCATTAAAAAAAATTTCCTTGCAATGTTGAAGCAGTTCCCATCTTTCTAGTCTTGTTTCTCACACCTAGCCGTGACCAACAATACCTTCCATTCAATCCTTTCTTTTATCTGCTCAATTCTCTTACTTCCTTCATCTTTCCTTTTTCTTTACCTCCTCCTTACCTCTTATTAACCCTTGCAGTTCCAAGTACATTGTATTTCTCATAAAGATGCATTTCTTTCTTTCTTCCTTTTTTCCCTCCAAGCCTAATCTACTTTTCTACTTAAACTCAAATTTCTATCATCTTATCTAACTAAATTAATAGACTCCATCATTTTAGCAAACAGGGAACTCATATTTACTACTTATATAATTGTGCCTATGTTTTGAGGGTGTTTGTAAGATACCATTTTCCTTAGGAGAACAGAGTATGTTTCAGTCTGAGCATAAAACAGCACTACTAATAACTGTGTATTGTATTTTTTTGCAAAAATCACTGACTTTGGAGGGTCTCTATCTGAATATGAAATAATGTCCTTTGTCATTTTTTTCATGTGTTTTTTCTTATGGAAGAATGGTGTATATTCCATTGAGTGGTATGTGTGACAGGAAAATAAATCTCTAGTGAGCTAAACATATGAGAGATGAACTAAAACTTAAAGTGCCAGATAATGTCACCATTTTGAGCTTCCAGGTAGATGGCGATGATGTTTGAGTATCCTTATTTTTTTGCCATGAAAATTCCCAACTTATGAATTATGAATTAGAGTTATCTCATTTCTATTGCCCTTCTTATTCTCAAATATTTCCTTTTATGTTCCCCATGTTTATATTTTGAGGCTATATTTCTTTGTAGTAGGCTCTGAAATCCGAGGGGGGCAAAATGTTCTTGGAAACTAGAGATTATGTTTGCTTGTGGATATGGAAGAGGTAAAATTTCCTTTAATAATATAAAGTCAGGGAAATAAAATCCAAGTATGCTTGTTTATCAGAAAAAAAAAAATCTTCCGTTAAATTTACCTGGAAAAGGATTTTTTAAAATTTATTTTTGACTAAATATGTTGAGTTTATACTATACACATATCTGTAAGTTAAAGAACTTATTGGAAAATTGATGAATATGGCACACTATTTTGCATGCATCAATAATGGAATTTTTTACAAACTTGATAACTTGGAAATTTCTTTATGGTAGTCTTTTCCCCTTTAGAAATAAGGCTGAAGGAAAGCACTTTTTTTCCTCTTTGAAGAAAACGTTCACTTTAATGCAACATAGAAATAAGCCTTTGCTGTTTAAAAAAATGTATAAAAGTAAAGTATTGAGTAAATGGAAACTTAAACTTAAGGAAATCTTTTCTAGTGTATCTGAGTGACAAAGAAGTACTCTTTTGTGACAATATAATCATTCATTCCACCCAATTTATTTAAGGTAAAATGGAGCAAATTTAAGATAATTGAAATAAATGATCTTGGAAAAAGACTATAGTCAGGATTAAGCTAAAATGGGAAATGTTTAGGAAACTATTTAGTGTAATATCGTTAAAACATTTTGAAAGTTATTGTGTTTTCCAAAATCAGAAAATACATTAACTCTACAGGCTTGTGAACCACATAGAATGTAGAACTATTTTTCATACACTTCTAAAGTAGCCAGCTAATAGTCAGAGATCCAAAACATTTGTTCATGTACCATAGATTACTTTTTGTTATATTTAATGTCAAAATGCATGTTCTTAAAAGCTGAGAATGACTGTTACAGCAAATGATATTTCTGTAGCAAATGATCTTTCTGTTTTAGGAAGTTTCTCTTTTAATATTAGTATTTGCTTCCTTTATTTTCATAGCAGTCACCTGTGGCAATAAACTTTCATTTCCATCAGCTGTACTTACACAATAATGTTTTCATTTACACTATGTTCTAGGACAGATCTTTAGCATAAATGAATTGCAAAGTCTGTGAGTTTTGTATACAGTTTTTCTTTTATTCATGAATGTGGAGGTATTGTACCAGTAAAATATACTTTCAGGGTGGCTAAGTATATCACATTCTTTTAATAGACTACAGTAATTTTCTCAAACTACATTATGTCTCTCAGTGTCAGCCCAATAATTATATACTATCAGTTTTGTGTCATTTCCTCTGGGATTCCCTGTCTACTATGCACCACTTTTAACTGTTTTGCTTTACTCAACACACCCTCTAATTGCCATATCAAAGGTTTACTTGAACTCCTTTTAAAGTATAATGCATTTGACCATAAAATCATGCATTTGCAGTTGAGTATGCATTTACATCAAACTTATAGCTTTAAATTTCACTTAGGAGAAAAGCCTTATATTTTAATGCAGGCTTTAAATGTAGATTTACTATAAAATAAGTGAATAACAATGCCAGGTTATTTTGGAAAGTGTTCTTTTATGCGATCACTGCATTTAATACAATCACAAAATGGCTACCCAACAGGTGGTCTTTTCAGAGTGTTAAGCCACAACAATCAGAACAAAAAGGACACCAGAATCTAATGTTCTTCAGAATTTAAAAAGCTGTTCACTTTCTTTTGTTAATTTTCAGATTTAGCCATGTTCATTATTGTTGAGCCCCAAATGCAGGACATTCTTTTTTGACATTTTGCCCTAAATAGACACTAACCGAGTCTGACTCTCCAACTAGCTGTTTTCTCACATGCAAGCGGAAACTAGTTGTGAACAATGAGTGTACATTCTTGGTACTTAAATGGCTAAGGAACAGACCAGTTTTGACATGCTGCAAATCTGGCAAAGTCCAGGTTAACAAAAGTGTGTTTGACAAAAGATGAATTTCTTTTCCTGTATTTTCCCTAAAAGTAAGTATTTAATTGTGTCTTAACACATTTTCTTGTTTTTTGCTTAGAGGATTATATACCCCAGTGGCAAGCTCATTCACTCTCTGAGGTTATAATGTGGCATTATGGACTATACCATTCTTTGGAGAAAAAAAAAACCTATTCTTTAACCACTAATTATTCACTTAAGAGAAAAAGGTTAAAAATACATATAATTTCATGATAGTGTTAACATTACACTGTAGTGCCAGCATTTTATAAGGTAAAGTTGTTTAAGGAGCTTATCAGAAAATTGAAAAATGTCACAATGTATTTTTTCTAAGTAAAAGATTGTTTCATCAAATATAAGAGGGGAGTGTTTTAAAGGGTTTGACTTTATAAATAGGCAAATAAATACAAGAAAAAAAAAATTAAAGAAAATAGCTTTTGTACCTAAATGTAGGACTTAAAGCAAACCTTAGAGTTGTTAAACATCCTATCCATCATTGTAAAACCTGCAGCATTTTAAACTGAGGTTTTAAAAATATTAATATGTACAAAGCATGGCATCATTTACATTCCTGTAAAGCCACATAATCTTTCACTTAGGGAAGGAGTCTAGTAATAAGTATTTATGAGAAGGGCATAAGTATAGATTCTATAATATGAGTAAATTGAATGTATACATATATATATTGAATGTATGTATATTTTGAATGTAATGTATATATAATAAATTTTACTTTCAATAAATGAATAGAAAAGTTAAAATAACTGAAATGGCTTTCATCTAGGTGATCGCATGGAAAGAGAATAAATAAAAAAACTTGAATTTAAGTGTTTTATTTAAAAATGCAAGTTAGGATATGTCTGGAGCTGCTGCAGATTCTGCTGCATTACCCTTCTTGTCTGCACCAACAATACCACTGAAAGAATAGTAACATTCAGAATGGGGAGTCTGAGGCATTAGGAACTCTAACTTGTCTTCACAATCATCAGGAGAGAAAAGAATTGCATTATACAGAGTCAAGTTATTTATTTATTTATTTATTTATTTATTTATTT
>VMDO01005938.1:0-41715 GCA_007922755.1 Pedetes capensis | reverse complement strand
TTCTTTCTTTCTTTCTTTCTTTCTTTCCTTCTTTCTTTCTTTCTGAGACAGTGTCATTGAATTGCTCAGGATGCCTCTGTCCTCAAATTTGCGATCCTCCTGCCTCAGCCTCCTGAATGGATGGGATTACAATTATTTGCCTGTCTGCAGCCTTTGCACTATGGCTTCAGATCTCAGAAGCTAAGCAGGGTAAGGCCTCATTAGTACTTGGATGGGAAACTACCTGGGAACACCAGATACTGTAAGTTTGGGAGAAGGACCTGACAATCCACTCCCAAAAATCAATCTGCCACTGAAAACCCTATGAATAGCAGAAAGAAGCACTGACAATAGTGTTTCACCTGTTGTATGTAGGGCTGCTATGATTTGGACACACACTCGAGGGCACCTAACAACAAGAACAACAGATTTATGCCACAGCACCTGGCATAGTAGAGTTTTTGTTTTGTTTTGTTTTTAAAACCTCCCTGTTTTATTTATTATTATATCTTAATCTTTTATAGTTAGTACTTGGATGGGAGACCACCTGGGAATACCGGTGCTGTAGGCTTGGTTGAAGGACCCAGCTCTCAACAAACCCACTCTCAACAAACAATCTGCCATTGAAAACCCTGTGACTAGCAGAGAAGCAATGACAATAGTGTTTCATCTGTTGTACATAGGGTCGGTAAGAGTCAGACACGGACTTGAGGGCACCTAACAACAATGGTTGTGTTATAAGTAGAGCTTTCAGTTTCTAGAAAACTGAAAAATATTTTTAAAAATAGAAGGATTTGTGTGTACCTGTTTTGCAATGTTCATTGTTGTTGGTGGTGGTGTTGTTAGGTGCCGTCGAGTCAGTATCCGACTCATAGCGACCCCATAGGATTTTCAATGGCTGATTTTATGAAATTGGTCCAAACAATTTTCGCTCTTTAAGGGCTCCAAACCTTTCTGGCTTAGAGAGTTCCAACCAAATCACATAAAATTCTATTTGAATTTTAATGAGAACCTGTTGCCTCATGTGAATTTAGGTTGTCCTCCAATAAAATCTGCTAAGAAGAGATTAGAAGAGTTATGATGAGGCCAAAGATGCCATACATTATGCCTTATATTACTTTTACTCACATTTCATTGGCCAGAACTCAGTTTTGAGGTTCCTATCTAACTACAAAGAAGTCTGGGAAGTGTAGTCTTTTATGCCTTAAGGATGAAAATATGTAGTAAAGAATTTCTAACAGATCTCAAAGTGATCTTTAGCAAAGGATTGAAGGTACTTTGTTTTCCCTCTCAATTATTTAGGCATACCCACCTCTGAGTCTGGCTTACTTGTGTACACATATTTTAAGTGTCTCCGTGACATCTCTGATCTGTTTGTAGACTGGATTGTATATTAGTACTTGGCAAAAAATTTAAAATACCTGTCCATCCTTTTCAAAGTATTTAAACTGATCTGGACGTGAGGGACAGCTTTCATTAGCCTCTAATGACATGAGAAAGCTGTGTACTGCTGTTAATCTAATAAACGGTGGCCCTTAATCTTATTTGGATCTAAGTATCAAATCTAAACATAGGACAAAATAGGAGTTTGTATAATGAATTTCCAGAAAATTGAAACATTCTTCATAGATACTGTAGGATTTCAACTGTGCTAATTATAATTCAGGGAGCTGGGATTTAGCTCAGTGCGCTGCGCTGCAGTCTCTGAGGACCCGAGTTCAATTCCCAGCACCGCAAAAATGGGAGAAGGGCCTGGCAATCCACTCCCAAGGCAGTCCCGAAGCACTCAGCCATTGAAAACCCTATGAGGGTCACTATGAGTCGGATACCGACTCGACGGCACCTAACAACAACAACAACAATTATAATTCAAAGTAAGCTATAAAGGTGTGAAGTCCAACATAAAATATTATTAAATTTAAAAATCTGGTCATTGGAAAAAAATCAGAGACAATGTTGTCAGTGAACTATTTGAGTAGACTGTGGGTCTCTGGATTGTCAAATGTATATCTGTTTATTTTTAACAGATGATTATACATTTTTATTCCCTGGTTCAAAAGTATGAGGAGACAAATAAGTCTTCAATGTGAATTTTAACATCAACTATCATTGGAGATGACTAGTCTTTTATTATACTCTTGGAGAGTTTACATTATATTGTGGAACTAGAAAATGATGCCATAATTAATTTCAGCAGCTAGTCCAGCCACATGGACAGAAGCAATTCACCTGCACTTATGAAATGGATGGATAGCGAGAATCTATTTTGCTGCTGAGACCAAATAGATTTTTCACAATATTGTTATGCTAAGTTGAACATCACACCTTTTATATTCTCTCCATTTGTCCTTGGATAAACATTGGTACAATAATAATCTAAATGGCTTGCAAGTGGTCATGAGCAGTTGCCCGTCTGCTTTGGACAGAATTATACAAATCAATTACATGGACATAAAAGCCAAACAAATGTGGGTGAATCAACAACAGAAATGAAATGGATGGACTCTTAAGTTTTGTTCATCATATATAACCCCTTCAGAAACCAAAGATGAGTAAATTAGACTCATTAACCTTGAAAAATTAGCTGATTTGTACATAATAAGTTTGAAACAATACTTTCTATCCTGGCTATGATGAGTATTTTGTCAACGACACAGTATAGTTCAATTGAATATCTATACAAGGAATTATTTTAATATGGTTTGTTCCTTTCTAGGGAGATTATTCCATGAAATTACCTTGTATTTGTTTTCCACTTATTAACTCAAACTGAAAATTCCAGTTGCTCAGTTACATTTAGATAGAAGTGCATATTGATTATCATAGACTGCAGTATAAATTTAGTTTTAAGATATCAGTACTGAATCTATGCACAGGAGTTTATGTAAAGAAAAACCAAAAGAAATGCTGTTTAGTTTCCCATTGGGCATATATCAAGAAAGTCTTACCAAACTATTTATTACTGCCTGCAAAACCCTATCAGTGAAAGAGACTTTCATGTTGGGATAAAGGTAAGCAACATCTGAAACATTTAGCTTTTCAGAGGGCATTCTTCCTCTGTGAAAGTAAGACTTAACAGAAGTCACCATTCTAACCATGGGACTCTGGGAGATCATAGCTGGGAAGCTCTGATGTGCACGTTTCTGATCACAGTTCTTTGTTTCAATTAAGTTGAGACTCTTCAATATCAATATGTGTTGGTCATCCCCTTCCCCTTCAAAGAAACTTCAAATTTCTAGGATCTGGGTTGAAAATTCCCAGGGGCTATCCTTTTGAAAATGGCTTTGGAGGAAGCCATTTGCTACCAGTTCTCCAAACAGAGAAGAGCCTATATGGGGAGAAATACACTTGTGCTTCAGAAAAAGAGTATTATGTTAATATAAGAAGAGTGGTTTGATTGCTTGATTGGCTAAACAGGAAGAGGCTGTGTACATTGATAACCACACCAAGGATACTTCATCAGATAGCACCCACCTGGGCAAAAGAGTCTTTGAGTCTCCTTCCTGTTCTGCAAATTTACCCTATAAAATAACCACAGAAAACTTATTGGCTTCCCATCTCCATGTTTTATTACTTATATTTCTTCATTTCATTGCTAACTTCTATTGAGTACTTACTCTCTGCTAGGTCTTCTGTTAAAAACTTTACTATTTCAAATTCTTCCTACCCTCTTCCCTCCCATATTTCCTTCTAAAGTGAGATGTGATATAAATCTAGTATATTCCAAGCCTTAAGTGTTTAGCTCAGTATATCTGGACAACATTTGTAATTCCCATTTGCCCCCTCTCTCTGTCTCTTCCTCCCGCCCCCCCATCCTCTCCGCTTTCCAGCACCTGCACACACCTTGATTTCTTAACCCTCAGGGTTGTTGCTTACCATTGTTGTGTTTTCAAAGCTCCTCATGCATCAGAATTAATACAGAGGACTTGGCACTGGGGTAGTTAAACACTTGAGGAGTAGTGTAAGTTCTTAATTAATACAGAAAGAAGAATCACTTATAATTTATTTTAAAATATCCAGTGCTGATCCAAAGAATCTTTTGGAGTAAATGGGTATGTAGTGAACAGTCTTCCATGGTTCCTCATTCACTGATCCTTCCTGCTGGTGTGAGGGCTGTTCAAAATAGCACTTCACTTTTTGGTTTATCTATTAAGATCCTGCACTCAACTATAAGAAATTAGCCTCCTAGAGGTGAATCGTTTCCTACATTGCAAAGAAGAAATCTGTTCCTATAGCAAAGAAGAAATTCCTGTCTACATTCCTGAAGCAGACAATAAAGAAAAGATCAAATAGGTTTATTGCATAGCCCATTCCAAGTGTGAAATGGGACAGCTGGATGTTTAAGTAATGTGCACTAAGTGTCTAAAAGGGTGATCTTGTTACTTCCCATTAGACAAGGGGTATGTCCGAGATGGGAGCATGATGGGTTTTTTGGTGAACTTTTAAACTCAAACCTCTTTAGTAATTGAAAAATGGAATAGCTCAAAGAAAAGTGTTTTACACCATGTAGGAAATTCTGAACGTTAATAGCATAACGGCATTGGAAGAGACATCGAGAGAGCTCTAGTGAAGCCCTGTGTCAGATATGCTAAAATCACCCTGCTGCAAGTCACAGTTTCTGCTTTCATTATCTGCAAAATGCTCTGTCAGGGGAAATGTTTCTTTTCCCTCCTCTGTTTTCACTCAGTGTAGTGCCTGCTGGTTTACTGAACTGGAATTTTCAAAGACTTCCTCTTTTTATTTCCAGGTAAATAATGGCAGTTAGACTTTAAGTCTCTTAGCAAAAAAAATGTATTCTTCAATAAAGGCCACTTCAGGGACAGAAATGTCCCAATTTATAGTTGAATTGCCTGGGCAAAGCTATACACAAGCCTCAAAGAAGCCAGACAGGTGCTAACAGAATTACTATGTTTCAGTCATGCCTTTCTCTACTTCTTCTCTTCCATCTTTTTCTTTGCTACCTTGTTAACAAGAAGTAAATAGGTACAAAAATATCCATTCCTCCTTGGAAGGAAAAAGCTCACACATGGCTTACACTATGGTCAAGGAAGGGATATTCACGACCTTCACTTCACCACCATTTAGCTCAACTAAGCAATTCTTCGATCAGTGAAAAATTTGTCAAATAAGCCTTAATTTGAGGACTGACCCCTAAGCCTTACTTCTTATAATGTCAACAATTATACAAGAAACATTGAACACTGATGGGGTATAAAACACTGCCCTATGTTGGGCGTGCAGTCCTTATCCTCTTTACCTAAATAGATGGATTCACCTACTTCCTGCCTTACTGGCTTCCCTTTGGCAGCAGGTTAGTCTGGGCCTGCATTCTCCCCTACATTCTCTCTGTCAAAAATCATCAGTTCTTTGTTCTGTTCTCTGCACTTCATGGCAGCTGCCTGGCCAGTTAATGAGGTGAGTGGATGACCACTCAACCACATATGTTAATCGAAGATCTCTACCATGTAGAAAGGAACTTAATCTATAGGTGATTGTTGGTTGACCAACTTGCCCTGGATTAGCCTGTGTCTTTGAAAGGACAAGAAGTCACACTACATCATCTTCCGAAGAGTCTATATTCCAAACCTGAGTGAAAGTTTCTTTTGGGGAAGGGAGACCTACTGTCCTCTGAGACAAGGAATATTACCCTGTCAGGCAGACAAATCTACCACATGCAGCTGGGTTTCAGAGGATTTGGATGCTGATGGGAGCATTACCAGCCAATGTCAAATACCAGGGCATGTGAGAGGAGTTGTGTTAAATAAGTTATTAAGTGAGCTGCTTTTTTTGTAGCATTTCATCTTTAACATTAGCACCTCAGCAAGAAGGCCATCTTTTGAAGTATATGATTTAATAAAAACTGTGCTGTAGTTGTGATGTGCTGAAAAATTCAAAGTTGACAATCCCTATATCTCTTCATTAGACAAGCCAGTTAATTCCTTTTTTGCTCTTATCAAGAAGGTAATTGCTAATTTCCCAGCACCACAGCACACACCTGTAATCCCAGAGACTTGGGAGGATGAGGCAGTAGGATGGCAACGTTGAAGCCAGAGGCAGCTTGCACAACTTAGCGAGACCTTGTCTCAAAATTTAAAAAGGTCTGTGGATGCAACTCAGTAGTAGAGCATTTGCCTCATTTGGGCAAGGCTCTATACTATGAACAAAAATAACTCCTTATAATTTTATTTTATCAATTTTCCCTTTTGTCTAGCTGGTTTTCCCTCACCCAATCAGTTTTTATTCAAGGCCATCTCAACTTTTTCTCTACCCCTAACTTAACTGTACTATAAATGTGTTTGCTTTTTTGCAAGCATTCTACCACTGGGCTGCACACTCAGCATGATATTTAGTTTTTATTGTAGAGGCAAGAATATGGGCTTTAGATGGCAAAGTCAGTCATACCTTGTCTCTTACAGAGGGAGAACTTCCAGCTTTTTGAGTCTCAAGTCCTTTATCAGCAAGTAGGGATAATAATACAATAACCTCTTTGCTTATTGTAAAGATTAAATGAGGTTATATGTGAGAATTCCTTCATCATTTGTTTGGTTTGAGTAAGTACTCAAAATTATTCTTTCTAGTTAGCTCTTTATGTCTTTTTCTACATTTTTTCCTGCTTACTCTTTAGTAAAAATTCTCAGAATTGAATAAAATTGTACATTTGCTATACAGTTATTTAAAAATCTACATTCAAACAGACTAGTTTGAAATTTAAAAAGAAATCCACTCTGGTTTCCTTAAAGGAATACATTTGTCAATTTTTTTGCTTTGAGCCTCAGAAGATCCCATTTGTAATTATAACTTCTTAATCAAAGTCAAATTCCAAAGCACAGTAATGTATTCTCCACATTCTAGCCAGAAACCAGAGTGATTTTTCTAATGTGCAAGTCTGATGGAGCTTGCCTGGTCCTTCCATTGACTCCTCGCCCCAACTTGCAAAGCCCCTTGGGCCTAGATCCTTCCTCTTTCTCAAGGGTCTGTCTCACACTCTTCCCTCCACAACTCCTGACACAGGGCTCCACACATGGCAGCTAAACAATGAGATAAGTTGAATGAACGTTCTCTATAGCCTTTATTGAACTAAGGCATTCAACCAAATAGCCTTCTTGCTGCTGCAGAAAAAAAAAAGTTCACTTATTAATTTTAAATGTAATATGTATCTGTATTTGACTGCTGTGGAAGAAAGGGCATAAACTCAGAAAATTCAATCAACATGCTTTAGATATTTTTTAATGTGGTATTTTTCCTCCCTCATTAGAATCCTCTATTTTGTCAGCCATGTGTGTGGTGTACCTTTTGGAAGACAAACTTCTATAGTTCATAGCAAACGGTGAGCTTTGAATGGAAATCAACTACATTAACTTACATGCATATGTTGTTGACATATAAAAATGGTAACAATGGAGAGATGAAAGTGCCTACATTTCCTCAAGTATTTTTATGAAAAATTTCCAACTCTCCAAAAGAGTGGACAATATGTTGAAAAATAAAATTGTTTAAACAGAAATTAAGGCTTGCTTATATGCTGGAACTGCTCACGGGGGTGACTTTCCAGAGGAGGGAGAAGGGCAGTGAACATGTTGTGTAAGTAAATCATGGAGTTTTTTGGAAGAAACTGAGTATTGAGAGAGAGAGAGAGAAATCGAGAGAGAGGGAGAGGGCAAGGGATAATGGAAAGGAAAGAAAGGAAGAAAGGAAGGGAGGGAGGGAGGGAGGGAGGAAGAAAGGAAGGAAGGAAGGAAAAGCAGATGAGAGGATCTGGACTGTGGGAGTGGAAGGGAAGGCAGGATATACATGGGTTAGGGTAGAAGCCATTGTAAATTTGTCAGATTTTGGAGGGAAAAACAAGACAAAAACAAAACAAAACACCAAAAAAGCTCAAATAATAGGACATTCAGTTAAATGTGAATTTCAGATAATCAAAAAACACTCATTATTTATTTGGAGTTCACATTTAATTGGTGCCCAGTATTTTAAGTGGAAACCCTACTCCATTAAAAGTATGAATTACCCAACATATGAAGTGCAGGTGGGACAGTAATAGAGGATAGTGTCCAGGCTAGGAGGTGGGAGGATGGCTGGTATATTGAGGCTGCGGGGCTAACATGGCTGTGGCTTGGGAATGGAGAGAAGATATCAGGAAAGAGGGGGTGGGGGAGGTTGGGAAGGTTGAGGGGGTGGGTTAAAGGGGGAGGAAGATCATGTGAAATTTTGAGATTTTAATGTTCAACTATTCCTTTTCCAAATGTTCCTAGCACCTTCCCCTATTAGAAATTAGAAATTCCTAGAAAGGCGTGAAGGCCTTTGGAAGGACTGTTTTTTCTCGTGAGTGAACTGAGACTCCATTGTAGGGTTTTCAGCAAAGTGGTGACGTGAACTGACTTCTGATTATAAAGGATCACTCTGACTGCTGTGCTGAAAATAGAGAGTGAAATGGTAAAGACAGAAGCAGGGGCACCACAGGAGGTTGTTGCGGTAACCCACAGGGTTATTATGACTGTGGCTCAAACTGGAGTGGTAGCTGTGAAACCTTGAGAACTGGTTAGAATTCAAATATAATTTGAAAGTAGAGACAACAGCATTTTCTAATAAAATTGAATGTAGGATATGGCTTAGAAAAGAGAGTTGCCTGTTACTTTGATGGGAAAGGTAACTAGAGTAGGTCAGAGGAAATGATCAGGAGTTTCGTTTTGGAAATCCTGAGTTTGATATGACTCCAGGCATGTAAGGGGACATTTCAGATGAGCCACTTGATATGAAAGTCTGGTCTGGGTAGGAGATGTAGATTCTGTGTTCTCCATAACCCCTACTTAAATGGGTCTTCCCAAAGAGAAAGAGCTTGTCACTATTCTCTTAAAGAAATTTTTGCTCTTCTAGTTTTAATTAGAAGATACCGCTTTCTTTGAACTTGTTGCTTTGTTTAGATCATGCATCCATCATTTTTGATCTTTGTTTTTCTCCACCCTGAAATCCAGGAAAATAAGTAGTCTATTTTTTCTACACATAGCTCCTTTTAGTGAGGTTTTACTCAAATTCATCTTTGAGGGTCCAATTCTAGGTAATCTCTTTCTTTTTGACTTTGGCTTTTGGCTCTTTCAGAATCTTCAGAAGTCTTTAAATGAGATTTAAATTCACACAAGCATCCAGGCCAAGACTTTGAATTTCTAATAGGGGAAGGTGCTAGGAACATTTGGAAAAGGAATAGTTGAACATTAAAATCTCAGATCCCTACATATCAGGGACCTAAAGCTGAGGCTAGATTGGAGAAGGTAAAATTTAAAAGACATCAGATTTGAATTTATTCAAGAATGAGATTCTGATTATTTTTAGGTCTTTTCTTAAATAGGCTTTTACAGAGTCAGATAATTTTAAATTATGTGAAATTTTGTTAAATTGCTCCAAAAGTGTTACTTTAGGAATGAAATAATCCAGTTTTAATCCTATTCATTAACTATTTGGACATGAAGCCTTGGGCAAATCTTTTAACTTTTGACATATCCCCACATCTAAAACACATGAACTCCATACAGCTGTATATGCCTTCCCAAAGTAAGAATGAGATGTAATTCAACTGAAGTGCGAGAAAGCACATTGGAAATGTGAAGTACTCTATAAATTCAAGGGATTATTTCCCTATTGTCAGTGTTATCATTTAATCCAAGAATTTCTTCTACTATAATCATTGACATAAAACATGAAAATTGACTCACTGGCAAAATATAAAACTGAATAAGGGAACTACTTTGATTTCTTGAAGGGAAAAGCGTGTTTTTTCAATAATGCTATATCCTTGATGAAATGAATAGAAGGTGAGCTATTGACTGATGCCTAATTTCTATTATATTTACCATTAGATGTTTCAGATTTGTAATTATTTTGCTGAGAATAAGAATCTATCAGGAGCCAGGTGCAGTGGCACACGCCTGTAATCCCAGAGGCTCGTGAAGCGGAGGCGGGAGGATTACAAGTTCGAGACCAGAGGCAGTCTGTGTAATTTAGTGAGTGCCTGTCTCAAAAAGTTTAAAAAAAAAAAAAGGGCTGGGGGCGCAGCTCAGTGGCCCAGGACTTGCAAAACATGCAGGCGGAGGCCCTGGGTTCAACCCCCCAGTACTGGAGGAAAAAAAAAAAAAAAAAAAAAGAACCTATCAGGAAGATTTGTGGTTTATGTGATAATAGGCATCTCCTCTTGTTAATCTTGTTTCCTTATTACAGATAACTAGTATATTCAGATGGAAACATTAAAAACAAAATTAGTTGCTTGATTTATTTAACACAGAGATTTTCATTTCCAATTCCTATCAATGTCTACATGCTACTGAGCTTTACATAACGCCTATCCTTTATTTGGTGTGTTTGTATTTATTTTTTCAGCTATAAACAGAGCTCAAAATTTTAATTGAGCTAAAATAGCCTAAAAAAAAAAAGGAAATTTATTTCCCCTTTTTAGTGACTGGTTTACGAAAAAGTATGTGCTGTAGTTCTGGCCAATGAGATTTAAGATGTCTCATAAACAGACATCTGAAATGAAACATTGCTTTTTCTGCTGTCCTTCACTGTTTTATCTGGATGTCACACCTAAAAGCATGACAGCCATCCTGCCACCATGAAGTGACTTACAGGTGACAGAGCAGAAACATATGGCAAACCTAGATACTCAATGACAATGTTACTGAGCAAGTGAATTAACCAACTTGTGTTTGTCTTCTTGTGTGTTAATAAATCTTCTCATTCTCATTAATTAAGCTTGTTTTGTAGTTTTCTGTAATTTTCATATCAAGCTGAATAATAGATATATAAATCCTAACAATATTTAGCTTTTCTGTTTATTTACATTTACATATTCTCTTGAATATGTTATGAATCTTTTTTATTTTTGGAAATTTTTAATGTACACCTTAATGTGATTCATTCTGACATTCTTTCATTGTGACATTTCCATATATGCATTGTTGTACACAGATTACACAGATAAGTTCCCCCTTACTCTCTTGTGCACTTCCTCCCCCAATCCCACCCCCGCACCAAAGACTTCTCTTCCATTTGCTTGTCTTTTTATGGTAATATTTTTCTATATATCCTTGGGTTCCAATTATGTTTAAGATCGAAACTTTTTCTGTAATGAACTTTCTTTTTACATTGTCAGTACTATTACATGAATTTTCTCATCCATCTATATTAATACCATTCTTTGGTATTATTGATGTTATTATAATTATTTCCAGGATTACTACAGTTGGGCTGTTCACCCTGAGGCCACCCCTCCCCCATTCCTCATTCCTCTTTTTTCCTCCTCTCCCCACCCTCCTCTGCCAGGATTTCCTCCTTTTGCTAGATCTCTCCCTCCTTCTTTTGCATTCCCCAAATTGTCCCTTCTCTGCTAGGTCAACTTTAGCTTTTCTTTTTTTCTTTTTTTTTTTTTATTATGTTCTGACCTCTGCATAGGATTTTTTCCTTCTTTTAAATTTGATTCAGCTCCCACATATGAGTGAGAACATGTGGTATTTCTCTTTCTGAGTTTGTGTTAGTTCACCTAAAATAATTTTCTCCAATTCCATCCATTTTGCTGCAAATGACATTATTTCATTTTTTTGATTGCTAAGTAGTATTCCATTGTGTATATGTACCATAGTTTTTTTTTTTAATCCATTCTTCTGTTGATGGGCACTTTGGTTGATTCCATATCCTTGCTATTATGAAAAGTGCTGCATTGAACATGGAGACACAGGTGGCTCTGTGGTATGATAACACATCTCCCTTTGGATAAATTCCCAAAAGTGTTATAGCTGGGTCATACAGTAGATCAATTTTTAGTTTTTTAAGATACCTCCATATTGATTTCCACAGTGGTTGAACCAATTTACAGCTCCACCAGCAGTGTAAGAGGGTTCCCTTTTCTCCGCAACCTCACCAGCATTTGTTGTGATTTGTTTTATTGATCTTGGCCATTCTTACTGGTGTAAGGTGGAATCTCAGAGTTGTTTTAATTTGCATTTCCCTAAAGTCTAGGGATATTGAGCATTTTTTCATGTGTTTCATGGCTTTACGGACCTCTTCATTTGAGAACTGTCTATTCAGTTCCTTTGCCCATTTGTGTATTGGGTTATTTATTTTTGGTTATTTTTTTCTTAAGTTCTTTATAAATTCTGGTAATTAGACCTTTGTCTGATGTATAGGATGTGAAAATTTTTTCCCATTCAGTGGGGAATTCCTTGATTCTGTTAATTGTTCCCTTTGCTGTACAGAAGCATGCAATCCCATTTATCCATTTTTGTTGCAAATTCTTGAGCAATTGGAGTGCTATTAAGGAAATACTTTCCTATGCCTATATGTAGGAGCATATTACCTATCCTGTCTTGTATCAGTTTTAAAGTTTCTGGTTTTATGTTGAGGTCTTTTATCCATCTTGAGTAAACTCTCATGCATATTGAGAGATGTGCGTTGGTTTTCATTTTTCTGCGAGTGGATGTCCATGTTTCCCAGCACATTTATTGAAAAGGCTATCCTTTTTCCAATTTACTTGCTTTGCTCCTTTGTCAAAAATAAGGTGGCTATAGGTGTGTTGAGGTATTTCTGGGTCTTCTATTCTGTTCCACATGTCTTCAGGCCTATTTTTGTGCCAGTACCAAGCTGTTTTTTGCCACCACTGCCCTATAATATAGCTTAAAGTCAGGTATGTTATGATTCTTGAACCTTCCCTGGCCCTCCTAGCTTTCTTAAAAAGAAGCAACTGCAGTTGTCCATGCTGCAGTGGAGATATATATTAGTTGAGGTTCAGGTAGAAGTTTCATCTGTTTTATACATCTATGTGCAGTAGTCCCCCTTATATGAAGTTTCACCTTCTGTGGTTTCAGTTCCCTATAGTCACAGTTCAAAAATATTAAAAGGAAAATTACAGAAATAATTCATAAGTTTTAAGTGCCTGTGGCCATAGCACTATGGCATCCGATCCCATCAGATCTCAGAAGCTAAGCAGGGTCGGGCCTAGTTAGTACTTGGATAGGAGACCACCTGGGTGCTATAGGCTTGGGAGGAGGACCAGGCAACCCACTCCCCAAAACAATCAGCCATTGAAAACCCTATGAATAGCATAGAAACATTAACAATGGTGTTTTGTCTGTTGTACATAGGGTCGAGATGAGCCAGACACCGACTCCATGGCATCTAACAAGAAGTTTTAAGTTGAGCTTTGTTCTAAATAGTATGATAAAATCTTGAACTGTCGTGCTTGTGAATATCTATTATCCCTTTGTCCAGTGTATCTACCCTGTCTACAACATCCACCTGATAGTCACTTGGAAGCCCTCTTGTTTTTCAAGTTGACTGTTGCCGTATTTGCAGTGCCTGTATTCAAGTAATCCATATGTAGTAACCTAACACTGTGTTATGATGCCTATACCATTCACCTCACTTCATCTCACCATGCAGGGATTATATCATCTCACTTCATCCCAAGAAAGGTCAGTATATTTCAGTAAGATATTTGGGGAAAGAAAGCACACCCACCACTCACATAACCTTTTTTATTTTTGGTACTAGGAATTTGAACCCAGGGTGCTTTCACCTCTGAACTGTATCCCTAGCCCCCTTTTTATTTTTTATTCTTCGATAGGCTCTTGCTAACTTATTCAGGCTGCCTTTGGCCTCGAACTTGTGATCCTCCTGCCTCTGCCTCCGGATCACTGGAATTACAGGCATGTGTCACTGCACCTGGCTCACATAACTTTTATCATCATATGTTGTTATAGTTGTTTTGTAATTGTGGCTAACCTCTTACTATGCCTAATTTATAATTTAAGTTTTATCACAGGAAAACACAGCGTATATAGGATTCAGTCCCTGCTAAGGTTTCAGGCATCTACTGGTAGTCTTAGAACTATAACCTATGGATAAAGGGGGAATTACTATATAGCCAGGCCCAGGGTAGTGCTTGCTATTCAATATATGTTGAATACAGAAATGAATTTTCCATAATCCCTTTTGTTAAGATTACAAGAGCACATTTGGCTGATAGCTTCATGCAAGAGACAAAGGTTAACAGAATACCCCACTGTTTTTCCAGATTTTTCCACATAAAGGTAAATAGTCAGAGGCCATGACCTTTCATGCATCAGTCATATTTTTTTCTCCATTTTGTTAATTGGCACAAGAGTTCATCTACCACTTTTGTTCTATTGAGATGAAAAAATGAGATCAGGATTCTGAGAGCAAAGGAAAAAAGGTGGTGAAGAGCTACTATTTAATTGGCCGTCACATGAACACTGGAGTTCTTTAGCAATGTAGTGACTTTCAAAGTATAATTCCCAAGCTGTTAAGGCCTAACTACTTCAATCAATTGAGATAATATAAGAAAGAACTAGAATTGTCGCAGTTAGAAATGAACACATATTTTTGCATGGTCATACTGTTCTACCTACCACTTCATAGATGTGGTTTTGTTTGTAATAAGTAACTTGTTAATCCACACTCCTCTTTTAAAAAGACATTCTAATAAACTCTGGCATAGCTTGTTTTCCAAATTTGAAAGCAAGGTCCTTGGAAAGCTTCTCACTCCTAAGTCTACCACAGATAGGTCAGAAATACAAAGAGTGGGGCTCAGGATGCAGATCAGTGGTAAAGTGCTTGCCTTGCATGTGCAAGGCCCTGGGTCTGATCCCTAGCATAAAAGAGAGAGAAGGGGGGGAGAGAGAGAGCGAGCGAGCGAGAGAGAGAGAGAGAGAGAGAGAGAGAGAGAGAGAGGGGGGGGGAAAGAGAGAGAGAGAGGGAGAGAGAGGGAGAGAGGGAGAGAGAGGGAGAGAGGGAGAGAGAGGGAGAGAGAGGGAGGGAGAGAGAGAGGGAGAGAGAGAGGGAGAGAGAGAGAGGGAGAGAGGGGGGAAACAATTTTGGTATCTCTTATTTTGGAAATGAATAGTTTATTCATAAATTGAAATATCAAATGGTAGTTAAAATAAGTGAAATAGACCTATATAAATTAATATGGTTAAAACAAACATTAGTGAAAAGTAGCAATTTTTAAATCTGATATAATATAACGTTACAAACAAAACAATATTAAAAATGCATGAGAATGATCCATATGCATTTCAGGATTGTGATTCTCTCAGGGAGGAGAGTGGCAGGGAGCAGGGTGTTAATCTATGTCTGTACTTGACCTAGTTCTTTAAAAATAAAAACCTAAAGCAAAAATGACAAATGTTAACATCTGTTAAATCTGGGTGATAGGATATGATTATCTGATATATTATTTTCTTTACTTTTCTATGTGTTTGATATAGTTCATATTTTTAATGGGTTTCTAATTTCACATTTCTAGAATGGCAAAATTCTATTATTAACTTGGCCCCCCTCATAGTGTAAAATTGTCAGTATTCAAACTCTTAATTTTAAGATAACTTGGAAAAACTTCTGTTGTCTAGTGATTTATAGTGGTGTAAAGACAACCATAAAAGCCTATTTAAAGAGAAGAAAGTAGTACCCTTACTAGATTGGATTTCTCAGTTACACAGTGCTGTGCTTACGAAAAGCTACAAGTTTTAAGAAAAAGCAAGAGCACTTGAAGCATTTGGTCCTATAAGGACAGGTTGGGTTTTTGTTGTTGTCTGTTTTCTTTGTTTTGTTTTTGAGACAGGGTCTTGCTATGTAGCCCACCCAGGCTGACCTTGAACTCAGGATCCTCCTGCCTTAGCATCCTGAATCCCAGGATTACAGGCATGTGGAAGGGTAGATTGTTTTCGAAAGTGTCCTTACTTCTTTGAAAAAGACTATTTTGTGAAAGCAGTTTTAGGTTCACAGAAAAATTTAGATGGTAAAGAGATGCCCTGTACCTCTTCCCCCTGCACATGGATTGCCTCCTTCACCAGACCGGTCCATGGGTTACAGCTGGTGACTTACACAGGAATGTCAGTATCATCCAGAATCCATTGTTAAGGGCAAGGTTCACTCTTACTGTACATTACATATTTTCAGACAAAAGTATACTGACAAGTATCTAACACTATAATATCATAGTCTTTTCACTCCCCTAAAAATCCTTTGTGCTCTGCTTAGTCACCCCAGCTCTTCCTGTTCCCCCATCCAACCTGGCAACCATTAATCTTTGTATCATCTGCATAGTTTTACCTATTTCCAGAATGTCATATGGCTGGAATTGTATGACATATAGTTTTTTTAGATAGACTTCTTTCACTTAGAAATATGCATATAAATTTCTTCATGTTTTGATAGCTCATTTCTTTTTAGCACTGAAAAATGTTCCTACTTTTTATACAGGGAAAGTAGTTAGCTAGCTACTTAAATGTTTTCTTTTTAAAAAGTAGAAGCATGTAAGCCTTTTGCAACTTGAGATTTTTTTCACATTTTTGTTTATTCTTCTTGACTAAAGCTTCCTAGGGGAAGTATGTATGGGGAAACAATTTCATATATATTTAAATTTCTTGAAACTATATTTTAAAAATAATTTGTCAAAAGTGATTTATTTGCTTACACATAGATTTTTTAAAAACCTTGATACTATTTTAAAATTTTAATGTTAGGTATATGGTTTTTATAAAAATCTACAAATTTTAAAAATATATTTTAACTGCCAATATACCAAGAAAAAAATGGTCATCACTTACCATCTAGTTCCAATGAATCTTAAAAAGTAGATATATACTTTTAAATGATTTTATGAACATAGAAGTACAAAGGGATAATTTTTAAAACTTTATTTTTAATTTTTAGTAAGACTTTAAACATAGTAAACTCAAGTTTATATATTTTCTTGTTTTCAAAAGCACATACACTTGACATGGGCAATGTTGGTTGAATCCAACTAACTTCTGGTCATCTACCATAAATAAACCTGAAACATACCCATTTTGTAAATAGCAAGTCCAGATTTCAAATATATTTCTATTAAATTCAACTTCATCATTACTTCTGATTCTTCTTGTACTTGCATGGCCACAATGCAGTACTTCTTAGAGCTCTGATGACATGATTTTGTTGAAGGATGATGATTGTTGCAATACATTTTCATATTTAGATTTAAAAGTACCAATTTAGAATGATCAGTCCACCAATGTTTTTCATTTCTACATCATTGAATTCCTTTCAGTCATCTTTTTATACAAAGTTATCGTTAGTATTTTTAAACTTAGGGACGATATCAAGTAAATATAGGGGGATAAGCATAAAAGATAAAAGAAACTCACATCATCCATTCAACAAAACTAGGCAGTCCAGGTCCTTGGCACAAAATATTGCATGATTAAGCTCTTGTTGTCGAGTACCTGGATGAGAACACCATATTTTCTTGTCCTGGGAAATATGTGGTTCATTCATCTACTCTTGAGTATAAGAAAACTCATCTAAAATATGCATCTGAAAACTCATGGTCTGGGATTTTGCTTACATAATCAATTTCATCAACATCATTAGGGTCTAGGGTACTTCCCTCTGTCTGTTTGCATTTCCCTCCTGATTTCTTTAATAGTTACTGATATTCCTGTTTCCTCCTGGTACTTGCCATTATCATCAAAAAATGAAAGATTCTTACCTCTCAGTTATATTCCTGAAAGCTCAGGGGCTCAGGAGGAAGAAGGCTCTAACGATACTCTCCAGACTCCTGAACTTTTAAAAAAGATAATATACTTTGGGCTATATGAAACTGAAGGATGGAGGCTGGGCATGGTGATGCATGTCTCTAATCCCAGTGACACTGAAGGCTGAGGCAGGAGGATTGCAAATTCAAGGCCAGAAGCAGCCTGTGTACCTGTGTAATTTAGTGAGACCTTGTGCCAAAAAAAGAAAAAGAAATGGGGTAGGGGGTGCAGTCCAGTGGTAGAGTGAGTACTTGCAAATTACGTGTGAAGCTCTGGATTTAACTCCCAAGTAGTGGGGGGAAAAAAAAAGAGAGAGAGAGAAACTGATGGATGATATAACAATATAACAGTGATCATATTTTATTACATTATCTTTGTAAGTGATTTCATCATTTCACTTATTATCTTAGTCTTTCTTTTTTAGCATGATTGAGAATATTTGATTGGCAATGATTAAATGATTCTTGGGATTACAAAATATCAAAATGTTTCAAAAATACAGGAAAAATTAAATCACTAAGACCCCAGAATCTCTCTTATATTTACGAGTCCAAAGAACCTACATGGGAATGGCAAGATATGAGTTTCATTCTATTTTTAAAAAGTAAATTTTGTCCTGTGGAGGATATCTAGAAGAAATACTAAAAGTTATAAAATATCAGTTCTTATAATTAGACCCACCTCCCAAAAAAGCCAAAACTAAAATCTTGTCCAGGGGACTTACATACTATCTCTAGGATCATAAAACATTTTCAGTTACTGTCAAGAAAAAAATATTTCTTAGGGAATTGAAATTTTTATAAATTTTTATAAAGTCTAGATCACAGGATTGGAGCTGGGGTTTAGCTCGGTTGTTGTTGTTGTTGTTAGGTGCCATCGAGTCGGTATCCGACTCACAGCGACCCTCTGTACAACAGGGGAAACACTATTGTCAGTGCTTCTCTGCTGTTCATAGGGTTTTCAATGGCAGATTGATTTTTGGGAGGGGGTTGCCAGGTCCTTCTCCCAAGCCTACAGCTTCTGGTGTTCCCAGGCGGTTTCCCATCCAGGTACTAACCAGGCCTGACCCTGCTTAGCTTCCGAGATCTGACGGGATCGGATGCCACAGGGCTACAGCTGCAGGCAGCTCAGTTGGTAGAGCGCCGCAATCTTTGAGGCCCCAGGTTTGATTCCCAGCACCACAAAAAATGGGAGGACATGGCAATCCACTCCCAAGGCAATCCTAAAACAATCAGCCATTAAAAACCCTCTGAGGGTCGCTATGAGTTGGACACAACTCTATGGCACCTAACAACAACAACAACAACAGATCACAGGATTAGGGGTCCCAGACCAACTTTTCTTTGTCAGAATTGCTTTGTTCTCCTAAGGGCTGGGCATATATGGCATTTTGTTCTTGAAGATCCTATCACTCAAGTGGTAATTGTTCTGGGGTGAACAGTTGATCCACATTAATATGAAATTAATCTTTTACCACATTTTGAATCCTAAGGAAAACAAAGGACACTGGGCCAAACAGCTAGGATATAAGTAGCACACCATGAGCCTAAGCCTTGAGCAGGTCTAAATTGCAATGAAGCAGAGAAGACATGTTTCATAATGGGAAATCTTTTCTGCTGAAATTGAAGACCAGGTCCAGGTATTATTTATGAGAGTTTGAAAAACTCAGGAGCCTAGCAATTGAGAATATGTTACAGTAGCCAGTATAGTTTGAGAAGCCCAACTGTTTTCTATTGGATAAACATGTTGATGCCCATCCCCCACCCTATCCCCTGTGAAACATTTTTGTAGATTGGAATATAATCTGCTGAAGGAAGTGTCCATAGGGGCAGACTAGGGAAGAGGTGCTTTGCTATTCCTACAAGCAAGCCTCTTTCCAATCCCTTGTCTTCTTTTATTTCTCTTGAGGACAAGGCAATTAGGAGGAGACAATGGGGATAAGAAAGGAAGCTGAATAACAAAAATCCTAAAGGAATGTTCATTAGGAATGGTACCAGATGGTAATTAAGGGAAAAAATTTACCCCAAAGAAATTCTTGGCATCTTCTTTCACTCAATGATGCACTCAAGAAAAGACAATGATTGAAAGCCCGCTAAAGTTTTAGGGTAGTTGTCACCAGAAGAACCTGAGTGTTGAACAAGTATCTCTACTAACATGGTATTATTAAGTACTGGCCTCTTCTGCAGGCTCCAGACTCAAGTAGAAAAGGACACTGGCACCAGACAATACTTACTGAAGTGGAGAGAGGACTCTTCTCTAATGTCTCTTAGAAGAGTAGGCCTGAAGAAGAGTGGAAAAACGAAATTCTTCTAATGGGCAGATTTGACTTGGAAATGTTTTTTATTGCTAAGGCAAGAAACTGACCCCACGGCATTTAGTAGACTGGGCCAGTGATTACTATGTGGTCTTATTTTCCAGGTTTTTTTCTCCACCTCCACGTCAACCTTTTTTTTTTTTTTTAACTTGGGGTTTGAATCCAGGGCCTCACATATATTTTGAAAGTGCCCTACCACTGGGCTGCACCCCTAGTCAATTTTTTTTTTACATTTATTTTGAGTCAAGGTCTCACTAAATTATGCAGGCTGCCTCTGGCCTCAAACTTGCAATCCTTTTGCCTCTGCTTTCTAGGTCACTGAGATTACTGGCATGTGCCACTATGCCCAGCTCTGATAATTTTTTCATGCCATTTTCCCTACTGTATTGCTGGTATGCTGGCAGTAAAATGTGTCACTAAACTTAGAGGATGTCACTCTCATAGGATGGTACCAGATGGAAACTGGGGAGCTGGCATCTGTACCCGCACCTGTAATACTGGATATTAGGCAAGAATATCTTGAAGTATGAATTTGCTCTGCAGAATTGAAATATAGACATTATAGAACACTAATAAAATCAATTTGGCCTACAACTACTACTTGGAAATTAGTTCAACCCTCCCCCTTGATCCCCTTTCTGAGAACTGGTCTCACTATGTAGCCCAGGCTTGTCTGGAACTCACTTTGTAGCTCAGGCTAACTTTGAACGCATGATCCTTCTGCCTCCAACAGGCTGAAATTAGAGGTGTGTACCACTGCTCCCAGTACTTTCTTTAA
Source organism: Pedetes capensis (assembly GCA_007922755.1). Classification (NCBI taxonomy): domain Eukaryota; kingdom Metazoa; phylum Chordata; class Mammalia; order Rodentia; family Pedetidae; genus Pedetes; species Pedetes capensis. The sequence continues at coordinate 21,065 of VMDO01005938.1, read as the reverse complement.
GCCAGTTGACTCCACTTTCAAGCCTGCCACAGTTGTGTAAGGTTTTATGTACACTGCATTTTCTTGTGAAGAGGTCCTGCCCCATCATCCTGGCTATAACTGGTTGAGATGCCTGATCACAGCAAGGCTTAATCTCTGAAGAATTTCAACTAAGAGATAGCAAGCCGTGGTTCCTGGAGTTGTGAGGTTCCTCATAGCTGGGTTCAGAGTCTGCACCAAAGCTAGTCAAAGGCAGAACAGGTGAGGCTATGGGAAGAGGACTAACATGCCATCCTACATGGTTGTTGTTGTTAGGTGTCAAGTCGGTATCTGACTCATAGCGACCCTGTGTACTACAGGCGAAACACTACTGTCAGTGCTTCTCTGCTGTTCATAGGGTTTTCAGTGGCGGATTGATTTTTGGGAGTGGGTTGCCAGGTCCTTCTCCCAAGCCTACAGCAGCTGGTGTTCCCAGGTGGTCTCCCATCCAAGTACTAACCAGGTCTGACCCTACTTAGCTTCCAAGATCTGAATGGAACAGATGCCACAGGGCTACGGCTGCAGGCACCCTATGTGGAGAGACACAGAAATGGAGAGGATTGGAAAATAACAGAGAGAAAATAACACAGAGAGAAAAATACACCAGATGCATAGATGATTACAAAAAAAAAGTGCACTAGATGCATAGATTTCCACAGAGAGAAAAAGAACAAGGAAGCAGGAGAAAGGGAAAGACACATAGTAGGGGACAGTGACAGAACTGGACAGAGACAAAACAGAGCCAGGGGCAATCAGAGACACAGAGAGATTAATTGCTATTGACTTTAGAGATCCTATGTCTAGTTACACTTCTTCCAATGAAGTTCCAGATTTCTGATTCTTTTTTAACAACTCCCCACTTACAAGTAATTTGAGATGGATTTTTGATTCTTGCAACCAAACAATTCTTGACTTAAACAGCTGCTCCATGCAAGACTTTGAACATAACTGTAACTGTATCTTTTAAATTTTAATTTCCAACAATGGCAATATCATTTTTATAGCATCTTCACTACTGTCCAGAGACAGACCAAGTTTTATATAATAATAATAGCCAACATTTACTGAGTAATTCTCTTGGGGCACACAGTTTCAAAACCTGTTGCATGCATGATCTCACCTATTCATAGTGGGTTCTATTATTATCATTCACTTTGACAGACTGGGAAATTATTAAGTAACTTGCTCGAGGTCACATAGCCAATAAAAGGATAAAGTTGGATCTATTGTTTATTTACCTTAACACTGACATCTAAAAAATAAAGTTTATACATGCATTTAAGATTTTAGTCAACAAAATTTTTGTTGAATGCCTGTTATGTGCAAAGTACTAATTTAAATTAATAAAGTGGTTAATCAATGTTACAAATATAAAGTCCTTTTCAATATCATTATCAAAATAATACTCTTTTGTGGCCCATCAACAAGATGTACTTTCAAATTAAGTTTTTCAATTTCTAAAATACCTCCTTTAAAACAGAAGGAAATAAATTCTAACAATGCTATTTTCAATGCAGTCATTATTTCAAACCTCACTGGAATATGTGAAGATTACTTGGTGTAAGCTAGACTCATGTGAAAATAAACCTTGACTTCACAGAAAAGTTTACACTGATAAATACATATCCATTTAATTATTTACAGTGTAAGTTACACACAGGTATATAAAAAAGGAAAATGACAAGGATGAGAGGAGTTTTTCATGGAAGGTGGTGAGTTGCCATGGATTCTGCTTCTCTTGATTTTCTGAGCAGAGCCTGTTTGAGGGCACTAATTTTCTCATCAAGTTCAGCCAGTGAATAGTTCTGCTATAAACAATAAAGACACAAATTGCTGAACAAGACTCTGAAGTAAAGTGCTAAACTATAAATATTTAAAATATGCAATAGCACGATAAAATGTTACTTTTCCCTTGTGAGAATAACTTAAAAACCAAATGACTTTATATATGGTTACTATAAACTTAAAGACATAAAATAACAAGGCTTAAATAAATATCTCTTTCTTTCTCTATCCTAATGACAAAGCTTTCCTGAATCTTTCATACTCTGAAATAGTAAAAACTTAAAAAACAAGCCCCCCCAATATTCTCATAATCATTAGCCAAACAAAACAAACAAAAAACAAAAAAAAAAACCCCACAACTTTAGGATTAGTTTAAGTGCTTAAAAATACCTAGATTCTTTGAGGGATCAACTGCAACCAACTATTTCTCCTTGGGAAATAAAAATGGCTGCTGTCCAAAATTTTACTCAAAAATTTACAATAAATAATATACTACTCTTAAAAAATAAGTCAAAAAGTTACAAAGTTTTCCTCAATTTCAAATTTACATTACCACCATTACGGCTAGCAAAGTTTTCCTATTTAAGATGCAAGTAATTAATAAAGTATTTCGGACAGAGGTAGCCTGAAGTTATCCTCTGACAAATACCTTCTTTGATTTAGATGCTGCTAATTAGACGTGTCTACAAAAGGGGGTGCCTGCAGCCATGGCCCTGTGGCATCCGATCCCATCAGATCTCGGAAGCTAAGCAGAGTCGGGCCTGGTTAGTACCTGGATGGGAGACTGCCTGGGAACACCAGGAGCTGTAGGCTTGGGAGAAGGACCTAGCAACCCCCTCCCAAAAATCAATCTGCCATTGAAAACCCTATGAACAGCAGAGAAGCACTGACAATAGTGTTTCCCCTGTTGTACAGAGGGTCGCTATGAGTCAGATACCGGCTCGACAGCACCTAACAACAACAACAACAAAAGGGGGAGTGAGAACAAACAAGTTACTTTAGAACTTATCATTTTTAATAATTTTGTAACTGATAGATTAATCTACTATTAAAAATAGGATAAGGATTTTTATATTTATTTAACCCTTCTGAGTAATTCTGTGCCTTTGAAATAAAATTATTTCTCTAATTCAAGCATATTAGTTTATACTGCCCTTTTCTTCAGTCCTAAATTTTACCAGGGTATGACCTATAAAACTAATCTATTGCAGAAGTCAAATGAGGGGGTAATAACTCAACTTACTTGAGGTGGTTGAACTTTTCGTCTTTTTCCAGAGAAATTCTAGTTTAAAAGTAAAAAAAAGTAAATGATCAATATTTAGAAAATATAAGCACCATTTCCTTTGTACAGTATAGCATATTGTACAAAACATAGCCTTTGAGAACCTTAACAGAAACAAGCCTATAAACTTACCAAGTATTATCTGCAAATAACACACCCGCCTTTCTTATGTTTTGGAAGTTGTCTTCCAAAGATGACAATGTTTTAAGTGCATAGTACACAGCAACATTACAGCAACATGCCTGTCTCTGGCAAACACATATTTTCCCATTAACAGTTTCTAATGAGCCTGAGTGATTGTGGAAAGAGATCTGCTTAGGACTTTACTTATTTTCCTTTCTTAAAATCTTTCCAACCCAAGATATTGAATGCAGCAATAGATAGAGGAAAACAGAATCTAGCATACCAGGCCAAGGGATGAAAAAACACACATATATACACTCTTGACTATCATGGGCACTGTGGTTGTCAGGCAAGCAGCTCTTTATCCGCTGCTTCTCTTTGTAACTCATGGAAATGCTGACCCTACCCCAATGGTTTTGTCAGTGACTAAAATGGATATGGCCCCAATGCTGTCCAATGAGTAAGAGGAGTGTGCTGGGGATTAAGGAGAGAGTTTCTGGAAAAAAATCTTCTTTACTTCTTTTGACAGAAAGCACTCAAAACAGTTCCTGTGGACACTGCTGTATCTAGATAAGGTACCTGAAAGTGATATAGCATTCTTGTCACTTCCCAAGAAAAGAAGTCAACACCAAGCAGAGCTGAGAGAAATACTTAAGTCTTATTCAATCATGACTTAGCCACTGAATCAATTAACCCTGCAGCCTACCTTATATTATTGGACTTCCTGTTTTATAATTTCCATACTGTTTAACCAGTTTGAGTTCAGATTTCTTGGACTTGGACTGGGCATGTGGCTCAGTGGTAGAGCACCTGCTTAGCATGTGAGAGGCCCTGGGTTTGATCCCCACCACTGGGGTTAGGAGGGCGGAATTCTTGCAGTTAAAATGTTAACATTCACAGTGACACACTACTGAGCTTTTAAACCTTGATCTTATTTAAATTCTTTCTATATTTTTTCTTAGTTCCACAATACCACAAGATTTTGAATGGCAAATTAGTTAATGGGTATATTTGATACAGAAACTGTGAATGTGGCAAAATTTTCTCATGAGCGTTTCTGATCATTGAAATGTGTAAGACATGAAAAGTCATGTTTCTTTTTGTGTTAAAAGCTGATTCAAAGAACATCTAGATATGCCTCTTAGTAGTTATAATAAATGGGAAATCATTAAGGGTTAGAATTATTAAATATGAAATAATAGATCTCAGATAAACACTTTCCTTCCCTAGCCAAACTGAGCTAGATACCTGTGGTGGGGCCTATTTAATTTGTTCATTGCTCAGTCTCTTACCTTCCCACCAGGTGCTTTTTATATTCTTGATGAAAATATACTTCTCCTTGTAGTCATAAGTTTAACTGGAAGAGTGCTGATAGATTCTATGTCATTAGGCTATCAATTACTATTGTCATGAATCCAAAAGTAAAAAATATCAGAATGAGGAAAATAAGGACATCAGTAGATCAATGACTTAAAAAGATAGTAAAATGAGTCTTTGGGGCTTATTTTAGGTATGAGCAGAATATTTCCACTGGTAGAGCAGTAAGAAGCACCACATCTACTTTGGTACACTTAAAAACTAGCTTTAAGTTTTGTTTTAGGTATAAGGATGTCTCAGTATAAAAGGTAGAAATTTTAACCAAGTTTGATACTTGAGAGAAAATATCTGGGAGCATAGCACACTAGGGAAACAGCTAAACAAAAATAATCCAAAATTGTCTCCTCTCTCCCACTATTTTACATTAGCAGGTAATTTACAGTAATTTAACTTAAAATGTCCTAATGATAGGATGGGCTAGGGTTTAACTCAGTTGGTAGGGTGCTGCTCTGCACTCTCTTGAGGACCTGGGTTCAATCTCCAGCACTGCAAACATGGAAGAAGGATGTGCCAATCCACTCCCGAAGCAGTCCCAAAACAATCAGCCATGGAAAACCCTATGAGGATCGCTATGAGTCAGACCTGAGTCGACAGCACCTAACAACAACAATGAAAGGATACTGAAAAGAGTAAAAACAAAACAGAATAAAAACAAAAAACACGTTACACACACATGCCAGGGAACCCGTGTTCTAAGGCAACTCAAAGGTAAAGTGGCCTCTTTCATGACCAGCCACCTTCTTTCCTTTAAGTCAGCTGTAAAGGGCAATTGATGCTACACATGCATTATCTTAAATGTTTCTTCCCTTCTAGTCTCACAATCCTGACTCAAATCTTTATTTTTCTTCTAGCTTAGACAATGACATCCTTTCTAAACTAGCTTCCTTGACTCCAACTTCTCTCCAACTCATCAGACTTCACAATGCTACCAGACAAGGACCCAAATTGAAGGTTTCTCTTTCTTTCTCAAAAATGTAATTATACTCTGATAATACTGGAAGAACAAACTGTCTAATATGACCTTAGAGGCTTTCTAAAATGCATTTACAATCTAATTATCCAGCTGGATCCAACTGTTCACTCATACTTCGGGCCCATCATACCCTATCATATACGTATGATCTGTGCACAGGATATGGATTTGGCCTTCAGCATTCCCCTCCTCCAAAACTTCCCTTTTAAATCAGGATTTACCACTAGGGACTAAAAATTACACCTAGTCTTTGCTTTGTAGCAAAGTTAACATATCTTCAAAAGTCTAATAATTAACTATCAACCATGTCCTACCCATTTATTCCCACACTTACTTGATGTCAACTATGTTCCAGGCACTCAGAGATGAACAAGACAACTCCTGCCCTTATAAGGCTCAAAATACAGTGTGAAAAAGAGATGTATGTAAGTGATAAGTGCTATAAAATGAATAAAATGCTATGGAAATGAAACTGTAAGCCATGTTATACTTACTATTTTCAAGTGTCATAATTTAAAATCAGTATTTGGAAATACCCATAAAGATCTTATCTTTTAAACAGTCTATTAAGCCAGGCTTTTAAAATTTTGAAAATATCACCACATAAAACATTAAGGGTAAAGATCTTTAGAACAATTACATTAAAAGGTATAAGAAATATTAATATTTGTTATAATTTTGTTTCATATACATTATACCTTATTTTGAAGTTTATGTCTGTTTCACTGAATGAAACTAACTTTACATAACCTAATTTTCCTTTATGAACCAAATATAACTTACATGTTTTTTCTGCTAATATTCACCTTTTCATATGCTGTGCCTCAATGTTACCTATTGATAACCACTACCCAACTTCAAGAAGCTTCCTCATGTTTACAACTCATCTACATGTGAATATAGATAAACACATTGCCACTAAAATCTTTTAGGAGTTCAGAAGGTCAATTTCCAACCAAAGTTCAATCCTTAAGAAATTTACTGGGCTCAACTTTCCCTTACTTTCTAACTTCAGAAAATGGAGAACTGTGCCACAGATGGTCTCTTCTGTTCACTTTTGAGAGATAAATATGTGAAATTATGCAATTACCATACATGTACTCTCAGCATGAGGATGATGAGGGTGATAAGGTGCTTTGTCCTCTGTAGGATATACAGTGTGCTCAACTCCTCTCATGTGTAAGAACAATCCTTGAGCTGGCTGTATTCCAAGTGAAGTGTGCGGCTACTAGAGAGGGCACATTCACTATATTATGAAAGGGAGGGCAGGAAATCTTCCTTCTCTTTGGGCTTGTGTCATAGCTGTTTAAAGGCCTGGAGGGCAGAATTAGTTTGAATGCTTAAGTCTTTCCAGTTCTATGCTGCCTTGTAGCTGACTATTTAACTTGGGTATCACTTCTAATACCAATGCAAAGTGGTTCTTCTATTTAAAGACATACTATTAAAAGATTTGGAAATATTTTTAAAAACTACTAGTTTTATCACAGGTTGCCATCATCCCTCCTTTTTAAATGTCTAACTCATCCAGGCCAATCCTCTATCTACATTTCTAATTCCTCCTGTCCCTGCAATTAAGCAGCAACCAAGTTTTAGGCTTAAGACCTTTGACAGTTGTAGTGTTCTCACCCATCAGTGTTACAACCAGCACCTCAACGTAGACTCTCTCAGTTGTCTCAAGTGTAAGTCCTCTATTGCAAAAAGCTTACCTGATACTTCTATCTTTATATCCTTCTGTGACTTCAAATTCATATTCCCCTAAAATATATCCCCCTTCTAGATCTTCTTATTTCTATCACTGATTTTTCTCATTTCTATCATTTTTTCCAACCAGAAATGGACTTATCCTTGCTCTGTCTCTCCGTATCCAATCATCAGTATCTGTCAACTTATCTTTCCTACTTGCATTAATCTTTTCTGTTCTCATTCAGGTCCCTATTTCTGGATCTTACTTCATATCTGAGATAGTACAATGTTGCCTCCTTACCTTTAGTTGATCCTCCTAAAGCAGTATTAGATAAATCTTTCTAAATATTGTTTTCTGAAGTCACTTCCCTGCTCAAATGCTTTCAATAGGTTTCTGCTCTTCCTGCCTGGAAAATAGATGAGCTTCTAGGCATTGCATTTAAGGTCCTCTACAAAACACTCCAATGGGAGAAGGATGTGGCAATCCACTCCTGAGGCAATCCCAGAACAATCAGCCATTGAAAATCCTATGAGGGTCGCTATGAGTCAGACAAGACTTGAGGCACCTAACAACAACAACAAAACTCTATGCTATGTATAACAAATCCAATGTATAACAGATCCACAATTAAAAAAAAAAAATCACAAAACTGTGACGTCAAAAAATTTGTTCTTTTGTTAAGTCTCTCTCTATATTTATATATACATACACACATAAATATTTAATAAATCAGAATCAGAGAAAAAAGATAAATGAGGCATCTGATTCTACCATATTCATATAAGATCAATTCTATTGTTAATAACAATTACATTAACAAAGTATGAAACTGACCTAGAAAAATAATCTTCCTAGGGGTTTATAAAAGTAGCTTGACTGGGAAATGCTCATTGTAGATTTATTTATTTCTTATGGTAGATTTAGGGCTGGGATTTAGCTCAGTGGGTAGAGCGCTGCACTGCAGTCTCTGAGGCCCCGAGTTCAATTCCCAGCACCACAAAAATGGGAGAAGGGCCTGGCAATCTACTCCCAAGGCAATCCCGAAGCACTCAGCCATTGAAAACCCTATGAGGGTCGCTATGAGTCGGATACTGACTCGATGGCACCTAACAACAACAACAACAACAATGGTAGATTTATAGGTATAGGAAGTTTTCTGAGAAGAAATATTCAAATAATCCAACTAGTGGAAAGATCTTTGTAAAGTACAACCAACACACTTTCTAAAATTAGAAATCTGAACACCAGAGGAATTGACTGACTTATGCACATTTATACACTATTTCACAGATGGTTTCTGAAATTAAATAAATGCTAATATTCACTGACATTTTTACCATGTGCTAGGCAGTATGCTAAGTGTTTGGTATCTTCTTATTTAATCTCAGCTTGAGCACTTAGTACTTCCATAAACCTCATTTAACATTTGAGAGTAAATCACTAAAACTTTTTCTCTGAATTTCTGTCACTAGGAACTTGTTACACTTTTTTGTTATATGACCTGACTTCTTCCTCTGGAAAGTTTTTTTTTTTTTTTTGTACTTTATTCTACTGCCTTACCTATAATTTAGGAAAGACAACTTCTCCATCAAAAAGGAATTCTAAATATATGACCCATACTAATGTGAGTGATTTCACATAATTTTTCAGAAACAAGATACCATTTTTACATTAGTTTAGTTCTAATATGGTATTGCCTGCAGCCGTAGCATTGTGGCGTCTGATCCTGTCAGATCTTGGAAGCTAAGCAGGGTTGGACCTAGTTAGTACTTGGATGGGAGACCCCCTGGGAACACCAGCTGCCGTAGGCTTGGGAGAAGGACCTGGCAACCCACTCCCAACAAACAATCTGCCACTGAAAACCCTATGAATAGCAGAGAAGCGGTAACAATACTGTTTTGCCTGTTGTATGTAGGGTCTCTATGAGTTGGATACTGACTCAACAGCACCTAACAACAATATGGTGTTGCTTTTAAAAAACAAAAACAAAAAACTAGCTGAATGTGGTGATACATGCCTTTAATACAAGCACTCAGGAGTGTGAGGCAGGCAGGAGGATTGCAAGTTTGATGCCAGCATAAGCTATATAGCAAAGTGTTAAAAAACAGGATTGTTTAAAAAATGCTGATTTGCCAAAGAAGATGCTTAGCTGCACAACTTAATGTCCTTGAGGAAAAGGGTAAGAATGAAGGAATGAATAACGAATACTACAGCTGAGTAATCAGACAAATACAGACTAGTCTTTCAAAAAGTCTAGTGAAAAAGGTAAAGAAGTTAAGACAATAGTGTGAGGTGTGTGCTTGTTTAGTATGCAAAAATGTATCTGTGTATGAGCTGAGGAAAACAGTAGGGGTGGGGGGGTGGGGGGGCAGAGAATGATTAAACAAACAGAAGGAGGAAGGACAGGTGACAAAGCAAGGTCCTAAAAGCAGCATTTGCTTCATAAGTTTAGTCACAAGACTGACTACTCTGAAGGCTGATTTATTATGCTATGAAAACAACCTAAGAGAATTTAGATAATGATTAATAAAAAGCATCCCTTTAAAAAATTTTTAAAGTTTTAAAAGGTTCAGAATCAGAATTTTTAAAGAATTAGATAATCTCCTACATAGGATTGTGCCTTTTATCTTTGAATTATGAAAACAATGTTTCACATACAGATCAATGAATGGTTACTCAATGAAACACCCTAAAATAATTTTTTAAAAGATACTTATACTCACTATAGATTGAAAATATTCAGGAGAGATGCCTTCCAATTCAAGGATTTTATCTTCAAGTTTTTTAATTCTCTGATAAATGTCTCTTGGCACTGGACCTCCTAAATACATAAAAACAATTTCTGAAATGCTGATAAATAATTCTTAAAACTTTTACACTTAAAATACCAGGCAAAAACATTTATGCAAAAGAATGAGAAATATTTAAAGTTAATAAAACAAACAAAAGTAAAACAGAATAAAATCCGTAGTGCATAGTTTTACACTGTACACTATGAGACAAATTATACTGTGCCTCCCTTTCCAAACCCGACTTGTGCTTCCCATAGTGCTATGAGTGTTATGTTAAATTCATTTTACAAGATATGAAATAGTGTCTGTAAAGAGCAATTTGGTAGTTATGTGGAAGGAGAAAAATGCATACTGACACATGGCAACTCAATTCAGTGGTTGCAATATGTCATATCGTTATTTCCTTCTATTTCTCCCAATATGACATATTTTCTCTTTTGACCTAGAAGACATGTTAAAAAGGAGCTCTCCCACAATTCTGTACTAACAGTCTTTTGGGGGAGGGGGATAGTAAATTAAGACCACTTAAATTTCAAGATTATACCCTGAATCCTTCCAACTTTTTCCCCCCCCAGCACTTTTTAAGTGCTCTTCCACTGGGCTGCACTTGCAGCCCATTTAAATTTTTTTTTTATTTTGAGACAAGGTCTCATTAAGTTACGCAGGTTGCCTCTGGCCTCAAACTCATAATCCCCCTGCATCAATCTCCTGAGTTGCTAGGATTAGAGAGGCATGCGCCACTTTGCCTGGCTCCTTCTATTTCTTACCCCCACCACTGACTGCCACCATTCTAGTGTAGACCACCACTATCTCTCCCTGGATTACCACTTCATCTTTGTCTCCCTGGTCCTGCCTTGCTTCCAAAGAGTATATTCCCAATGTGGCAACCAGTAATCTTTCAACATGTAAATTAGATCATGTCATTTCTCTGCTCAAACCCTTCAAATACTTACCATTTCACTCAAATTAAAAACCAAAGCCCTTTCAATGGACTGTATGTCCCTAAAATGGCCTATGAGGCCCTATACTCTCCCCAAACACACATGGTTCCAGCCACTTGGTTCCTCTGTTCTGTTATTCAACTAGGTCAAGCATCCTGACAGCTTTAGCCATTGTGGTTCTCTCTACCTTCATAATCCCAAGGTTTATTTCACTAACTTTAGATTTTGGCTCAAAAGTTAGCTTATCTGTAAGGCCTTCTCTTTCCTTTTGAAAATGCCAGTACCATACTTTCTCTTACCCAACACTCCCTATTGTTCTCTTCTTAATAATCCCTATACCACTACCACTCAGCATTCTGTTTATTATTTGTCTACCCTCTCTAAGGTCCAAAAGGGCAAAGAGTTTTATTTGTTTTGTTCAGTGGGTGTGGCAGTATGGGGCACAAACCCAGGAAGCATCAGCTCAAACAATGTTTTGCACAAAGCAGGTACTCAAGATCTACTGACTGAATGAATACATGATTAGATAATCATTATGCAATCGAAGAATATAGGCAAATTGTCATATTAAAAGTACCAGCTTGTTAATCTTAAAAACTCTAGAATTTGGGTTTTTTAGACTTTATTCTTTATGTTAGGACCTCGGTTGTTTGTGCTCTTAAATGAGGTAAAATAAGTAACTTATTCCTGTGACTTTGTTCTTATTGCTCCCTTTACCTAGAATGTCCCTGGCCTTATCCCTATACCTTTCAAGAGCCAGTTCAAGCTTCACTAGGTCATGAGATACTGCCTGAATCTCTTCATATGGAAGTTCTTTGTGCCTACCCTTCCTCACTGCCCCTTTAAAACTTTACTTCATTATTACTTTCTCCTATGTAGATTATAGAGTCTTTGAAGCCAGAGCCTATGACTGCATCATCACAGAATTCCTGGCACCTAAAATAGTGCTTAGCACATAGTAAACATTCAACAGATATTTTTCAAAAGAATTAACTACTTAATACTATTAGAGATTTAACCAATCCTTTTATACAGGTGCATTTAAAATCCATCTACTTTGGTGTGTGTGAGGGTATGGGAATTAACTCTTGATGCTATACCCTCGAAGACTTATTCTGTCTTCATCCACCAAATACCTGAGCAAGACCAGATTCAGAAATTTCCTGAACCATATTTTGTGCCCCATCTTCTTTTACAGACACTATTCTCTCTTTTTGGAGTGTTTTGGCTCTTGGCAAGTTCTTACAAATGCTTCAGCGGCTCAAATGTCACTTCATCGGGATGCCATCCCTTGACCTCTCCTGAGAGAACTAAACACTAACTTTGTGTCTCACTATATTGTGCATGTATCTAAAAAAGTGAGATGAGCAACTGTTCATTCAATGAACATTTGAGCACCCCCTCTGTGCCATGTACCGTACTAGGTTCAAAGTGTAATGAACATGACAAACGTAGTTCCACTTTGTCAGACCTTACTATCTAGCAGGGGATGTGTACATTAAACAAACAGAACTGCAACAGCTGCTTTAAAGCCAAGCAGGTAGTACCAGGTGCTATGAGGCTATATAAAAGGGGGATCCACACTGGTATGTGGTCAGAAAAAGAAGCATGAGTACAAACTCTATAGGGCAGCAAAACGAGTGGGAGATGGGAAACCCAGAAATATGGCTGGAACTACAGGTGTGGACTATTCTATTTAAAATTACAATTTCCTCTGATCCAAATTGCCTTTCCCTTCTCTTGGTCAAGTTGCACTTATCTTTAGCCCTTCTCTTCAATCATACCATACAATTTATTATTTATACCACCTGTCTTCCCACAAATAGAATTTCTGTTCAGATGTAGTCTCACCATCTAGAAAAGTGTCTCAATTACACCATGAACTTAATATATTTGTTGAATGAATGGATAAATAGTTAAGTGTGGTATGCATGTAAGGACTACAGAAAACAAGGAATTTTTAGCCAAGTAGAAACAAGATCAGATTTAAGCTTTAAAAAAAGCAATTTGGACAAAGGGTAAAGAAAGGTCTAGAGGAAGAAGTGGCAAAGAGACCAGTTACTATTCTTCCCACCCATCCAAGGCAGAGAGGGCTTCAACTAGAGCCATAGTTGTGGACACAGACAGAAGTGGGCACATTGGAGAGACATTTACTAGGCAGAATGAATAGGACAAGTGACTAAATGGGGAAGGAGACTCAGTCTTGGCAGTTAAGATTTGGGCTTGATTTCTAGTTGTCACTGTCAAGCATGTTGCTTGAGCTCTTTGAATTTCAGTTTATCTGTACAATAATAACAGCACCAACACCTCAAAAGAGTACTGATAAGTACTAAGGTGACACACCTTCAGAATGACTGGCAGCACTGTTCAATAAATTTTAGTTCATTTCCCTATTTTATTTATTTGTTTATTATTTATTTATTTATATGCTTATCCTCACTAAGACATCCTTATGGACTAGGACCACATTTATCAACACTGTAGCTGGCAGAATGGGTGTAAGAATCAGAGATGGCTATGGTAAGTTCTGAAATTGGCCACAGGAAAAAGTACATTAGTTTTCAGATGTCATTTCAATAAATGGAGGCTATACTAGGTGAGGCATTACATGACTATAATCTCAGCAACTTGGGAGATGGAGCCAGGAAGATCATGAGTTTGAGGCCAGAGACAGCCTGTGCAATTTAGCAAGACTCTGATTAAAAATAAAAAATGGGCTGGGGGTGGAGACCAGTGGTAGAGCACTTGCAAAAATAAGTGTGAGGCCCTGGGTTCAACCTCCAAGTACCGTGAATTGAAAAGCAAGGAAGTAAATAAATAAATAAATAAATAAATTGAGGCTAACAGGATCGTATTTGGAAACTGCTCCCAATCTACTAGCTCTTTTGAGGAAAAAGAACACAAACTACAAAAACTGTAAATTCTTTAAGAGCAGCGACAGTGCTTCATTCATTTCTCTATCAGCCTGAACAAGGGTTTTATACATGACCAGTGCGCAATGAAAATTTGGAGATAAATGAATTGAAATTTCTTTAACCACTTGCAAAGGTACATTGTGGGGCACCACCTAATGTTCTGCTTACCTGTCTGCAATCGCAAGTGAGCCTCAATATTCTGTAGTCGTTCTTCCACAGCCTGATTACCACAATCTCGAAGCATGCTGGGAGGTTTATGACCTGACCCTTGAATTCCTTCAGGTCTAGTCTGTGGTCCGTATGTATTTATAACTCTAGAAACTAAGTGAAGAAACTTTTACACCTGTGTAAGTTTACATTTCAAAAATAGAAATAGAAATGCCCTTTAACAGTACTTCATATTCTTTTCATAAAGCCCATCTAACCATAAACCCAGGTACAAAGGCAATATTTTTGTTCTAAAGTGCATAAAATTTAGACTGAGAAGTTATTTCTGTTCTAGTTTATTAATAATATAGAATAAAATCCTATCAGTGACAAGATACTCTGTGGTAGTTACTTACCCTTTACATGACTTTTAAATCCAGGGTAAGGGGTAAAAACAGCATCAGTTCTTGCACAACTATTTTCTAAGGAGAATTCAGATGAATATTAGTTTAAGTATATTCTTAGTTACAAATATGAGATTTTTAACAAGCTAATAATTCATATTACTCATAAAAATACAATTTTAAATAACAGTAATAATAAGTACCATCACATACAGGATAGAATTGAGTGACCTTTATCCTCTAAAATGAATTATAACATCTAATACTTTTATGTAATGCTCAGATTTACATACAGAAAAGCCACTAACATTAAGTGGCATGACAATACAATTTTTAAAGAAAACCAATATCCCTAAAAACCACTTGGCCCTTTGTAGAAAATAACATATATTAACAAGTACCACATTTTAACTCTACTTCATCATAGAAACAGAACTCATTTTTGCTGAAGTATTTTTAAAACCTTGCATTTTTTTATATTACTGGCCAAGTTAATAAACATCTAATAAAAGGATTGTGTATTTAACACCTTTTTATTTCAGAATTTCACATTTAAAAGACCCTGAAACCTCAAGTACATATACTTTCCTATTCTCTAGATTTCCAATGTTTATTTTAAAAACTCTTTAGAACAAGTCATCTACTTCTTCCTACCTTAATGCTTCCAAAAAATGCAATTTTAGGAAAGATACGTTGTGAAAATGAGTTCCAGCTTTTTTCAAATTAGATAGCAACAATTATAAGGGGGGAAATTTGAAAGATATTAATATAATATATACTGTTAATATTACATTTAACATAATTATGTTATATATTAACATACATTACCTATTATAACACACAATACAATATAGTAAGTATACTACTATTTGAATTAACGTTAGTAAAACTGTATAGGGACAGTAAATTTTCTGTAAAATTTACTTAATTTCTAAACAAAAAAGAATGATACATGAGACACTAAAAGAAAATTCTCCTGTTCTCCTGTATGGAATTTGACTTTTAAAAATCTCTTGTTTATATTTAGGTCAAATTAAGAGTCTTAAAAGGAGCACACTAATACATTAAAATGTATTATTTTTTTCTGTTTAAGTTTCTTTAACAGTTTTGCTGATAAATCAAATTATATAAAACTGCAAATACACTCATCTTTTACATCTAGAGACTAAGCAGAGTCATTTTCTTTTCCTTTTTTTTTCTTTCTGAGATACCTCAAAATATGCTTAATGGGCCATCACTTCTCCTGTTACAGAGCTAAGGGTTAAAAAAAAACACAAAAAAACTATGATCTATTCGAGAGCTATATTCCCAATATATAGATTAACTGACCCATCAGTGAGAAATTCAGCATGGTATAAAGACAGTAAATGTATGAGTGCTAGTCATTCTCCACAGCAATTCTTGCTAGTACTGTTTTGAGCCAGCAAGGGACCAAATGGGCCAAGGAATCCTGCTGAGCATTTCAATTCTTGTCAATTTCTATCCCCTGGTGGTTTATCATAATAGAGTTGGCAGGGAGAAAAGACATTAGTGATACATGTGCTTGCTCCCTCAACAAACCCTTTCTCATGAGATGCTTGCAGTTGGATTGTAGTACCTGAGATTTGCCACTTTTGTACCTGTTCTGAAATGCTAACAGGGAAATATATCTATATCTATATCAAAGTTGAAGAAAAGTTGAATTTAGGACCCAACCTGAACCTGTATTATTTAAGGGAATTAGGGTGTCAATGTGATATGAGTCATTTCTAGATTCTTCTGGCAATTCTGTGCTCATAATAATTAGTCAAGAGATATTAGCGGCAACAAGAAAAATGTTCCTTTCAATTATTCATATTTTTCCTATGAACTACTTGCACTGATTATTACCAGGATGCCTGAATATGATCTATGGTAGTACTGTGCAATATTTTGTACTCTGCAGCATACCTGCAGATTTGTAAATGCACTACAGCATCAAGTGAAGAGGGAAAGGAGAATCTGATGAAAAACAGCAAATGTACACACTATGAGAGAAAGGAAAAAAGCATAAGACCCCATGGTCTTCATGACAAACTGGTTGTATCATGATATAAAACATTTCATATAACTCAGGAGTAGTGAGAAAACTGCTCCCTCTTGAGGAATACTACTAACCTTACTAAGTTCACTTTCTCTGTTTATCATAATTTCACATGTACATTTACAGGCTTGAAATTTATAGTGCTCAGTTCCTTCACAACAGTGAGACTAAACCTTGCCACCTGACATTTCACTCTTATTTCCTAAAGAAATATAAAAATGATCTTCTCAAATCTGTGGCAAACATGAGTCTTTTTACTTGATTTTTGTGTAACCATAATGAAAACCAGTTTTGCAATATAGTCTATTATTAAACAGAAGGACATTCCCTTGCCTTAGTTACTAAAAACTTGTGAAATTAACTGAATTGTGTTCTTGATGTAATTTTTAAAAATGAAAAGTTAGAGCAACTGTAAAAATTATGCTTAAAATCCTATGAAAATTAACTTCTAGGTAGTTACCTTGATTACAATCAATAACATTGCAAAATTCCCTGACGTTATTTTCATTGATTTCAGCTTGCTTTCTTTCAATAAATGCAGATATTCTTCTGTCAATCTACAAACAACAAGTATATTACAATGTAAACAAAATAGGACTTTTAAAAGTAATGTCCCCCCGTCTGCCCCCCAAAACTTCTTACTTCTGCTTTTCCAGCCTTTATTTGAACTACTTCTGGATCAAAATGGATTTGTGTCTTTTTCACATCTAAATCTTTGTGCTTTTCTTCCTCTTGGAGGTCACCAATGGGAAATTTGGCATTTAGTTCATGCTTGCTCCCCATTTCTGTATTTCCTATCTCTTCAACAGCAGTTGAATTCTCTTTAATCAGAGGCTGAAGTTTTGCTAAAAAAGGCTGAGAAGAACACAATTCCATCTGCTGGAGTTCAAACTAACCACAATTAATTATATATTTAATATATTTATATAAATTTGTTCTAAGTAAATGAAATATTTAATATCAATTATTAAATACAAAAGGTTGGTAAATAAAGATACATAGGTCTGACCACATACAAGCGTTTGCTGTTTTCTGCTATTATAATCATTACCATTTGTTATAAATTTGTTTTAAAAAAAATGAGAAAAAGAGAAAGAAAACCTGAGGAAATTAAAAATTTTACTTTGCAAAAATCACTCTGTCACTCATCTTTTATTGTGTGCCAAATCAAAGCCTTCAGGCTCTGGCACCAATGCCACTTAATTAATATTACATTCAAATGCCTCCTCAGAACACTAAGGCTTAGTATTTTTCCTTCTTAACAGGAGAGCCAGTGCTCTCACTCAGGAAAGCCCTGCATTATCACTATATCACTGGAGACTCTCCACTTGAAACTGCAGTTGGCCAAAGTGAATAAGAGAGCATGGATATGACATATATAGGTGTTATGTTGAGTGAATACTCAGGCTTTTCCTGACATGGGAAGATATGTTTTTGGGTCATGAAATTAAATTTTACAAAAGAAAATGAACCAGGAAAATTAAAAAACATACTAAGATCTATAGCTGACAATAGACAGATGCCTATCACTATACTACAGGGGATTTAAAAAGCCTTGTTGTACATTGTAAATTATATTACTCGTTTACTTCCATCCTTCTTATTCTTCCTCCACCAAATGAGGCCTCATTTGAGTTCTATAAATCATTACTCTAGCCTTTAAAGAAAACATTAGTACTTTTTATTTGAAACAGTGAAATTTTCTCAGAAAGTCACTGAATGCAAGACTGAAAATTAATGCCTATTCTGTGAGTCAAAACACAGTAACACCAATATTTCAGTTATTTTTTCATAACTAAATTTTGCTTCCATTGTTTACTATACCAAATACTCTTCTGAAACCTTGAACACCTTAATCAAAGTAAAGTGACCAAACAGTTCTACTTATCTTTTTAACACTTCACATTTTTATACTTTGATTAGAGATAAACTGCGGCTTACATCAATTAAAGTTGCAGAGATGTTCAAGTACAACTATCAAGGTCATAATACTGTTCGGTTATTGAACTGATATACTGAAAATAATACTATTACAAAATAGTATTTCAATATTGACTTCTAATATGAAGGATGAATTATTTCAAACTGTTAAGAAAATATAAAATAGTAACTGGCTATTTACTAAGATGAGACATTAATATCACAGAAATGACTTTCTTTTTAAAAACTATGCTGAAACTGTATAATTGCAATAGACACTCCAGGATGTGTCATGCTGGGATAATGCCACTTCTTGAACCAGTGAAAGCACTCCATGAGCCTCCAAACTCACCCAAGGCATGGAATCATTATCATAGCATGACACACACCTGCCGTGTCTTATTGCTTAATTATAACCCACCATAGATGGGAACTGTATTGAATTTTCAGTATAAGTCTAGAATTGAACAGAATTGCATTCTTTCAATCTCAAACCCACATGGCTTATTGGGTCCTATAACTGTCCTGACCACTACTGAAATTAACAGATTTAGAACAAATCTGTGTGTAAGTAGCCTCTATTAATAACACTATTAACATAATGTTAAGAGAGAACTGACAAATACGCTAGCTAACCACAATTAATTTCTATTTTCAATATCAAGTTAACATTTCTAACAAGAAATTTACCTGTAAATGTAAAACGTGTTGCTCAAGTGCACTAAAGAGCAATGCAGGCTGGAATGCTGAAAGGCTCTGGAGCTTGTTCCAATCGATTGTAATTTTCACCACATCATCCTTGAGGTTAAGCTTCAAAGGGGCAAACCAGCAACATCACAAAAATTGCATGATTAAGCTGTATATCTGGACTATCACCATAATAAGATTTCCATGGAGTAACACATGGTTATTTTGTTCAGTTATCAGGTTTTTAATGAGATATTAAAATACTCTACTTAGTTACCATTTAAAAGGCCAAAAAGATACACTGTTTCATAAAAAAGGACATCTCACTCTAATTCTATTCTTAGGTCTGTGTAATGGGACCATCTTAGAGGTGAAACCATCCACAAAAGATAAAAAGATGAAGGTTCTTTTGATACTTCAATATCTAAGAAACTTTTGGCTGTGGTCCAAAATAGGCTTGCTCTAGTCAGAATCCTACCACTTCCAGGTCTGGGGATTAAAAAAGGGAGGCCAACTATTTTACAAAACTTCTGATAGGTGCATTTCTTTGTTTAGTATGTACACAAATACCTACCTAAAATATATCATTATTCTGATGTCTTCTGAATCTCATTGGTTTTTATTTCAACCAATCTTTAAAATGATTTAAAAATCAACATTATTCACATAGAATCTAGGGATAAATCACAACACGTTTATCTATTTCAAAAGAAAATTAAACTACTAATTAGGTATTGAAGTCTGAAACAAAAAATATAAATAGTTCTCCACAATATTGAAATGGATTGCCAGAAACTGAATGGAATGTCCAGGGTTTTGTTTTGTTTGCTAAATAGTGCTTTCTAGTAAGAGGTGAAGTCTAATTACATGAAAATTTCTTATTGGTTAATGATCTATAAGAACAAAATAATATCCAGAAAACTACCAAGAATCTGAATATAAAATTAGTATCAAAATCAATGAATCTTTTAGAGTGAGTTTCCATCTGTTATCATTTGACTGAATGAATATGAACCCCCACATACTTTTCTAGGTACATATATTTATAGTATAGGATAAGGGTATACTCCATAGTGGTATCAATTTAATTGTATTTTTTCAGAATAATTTATTAAAAATTAGCCATATTTTCTACAAATAAAGATACAGGTTATGAGTTCAAATTCAGATTTTATCAGTTGTAATGGTAATAAAACAAAAAGATTAATTACTGTATATGGAACCAAAGAGACCCCAGACTACCAATAAGCACTATTCTGAATAAATATTATGTGACAGAGATTTATTCCCCTGAGACCAGATGTACTGGCAGACATACAGAAATATGAAATTTTCCATAGGTTGATCCGGTAAAGGTAAGTTTATATGAAGAGTTTACATTAAAATTAGCGCATTAATGTTAATTGACATTAATGCCTATAAAGATTTTGTTAGACAATAATTAATGTATAGAAGCAACCCATTACCATATTTTTATAGTCCTCTAAGAGATCTATAGTTGGTTATGGAAAATTTGTGAATGTGGTTTGGGGAAAAAACAGGAAAATCCTCAACCAAAGCAAAATATTACATTTTCTACAGACAATAAAGTAAATAAATCTTAACTTTGGGATCATATTCTCATGTCAATTCAGCAGAATTTTGTAAGCCTTCAAGTGCAATTAATGATACTGGGTCTTTTAAGAAAACCATACAATAGTGTAACAAATTAATCTGAAAATGATCCCAGTACACCCAATCATTCATTCACCAAATTCCTCATTAGTAATATGAATTCTATATATTTTTATCCTACAGTTCTTAGAATAGTAAACTATACACTCAAAACCAGGAAAATTAATAGGTTATTACTACAGACTATTTAAATAGGTTTTCAGTAGAAATACTAATAAATTAATGTATTAATCCAGGCTAACAATTAATCTCTAGCTTGGTGAAATAGGCTATCCAAAGGC